>CAIGQQ010006280.1:0-21262 GCA_903798035.1 Danio albolineatus | reverse complement strand
AAGAAAGCTTAAACTTGTAATGTACATGTTATGGTATAAAGAGAGATGTTATCAATAAATGTATCTCCTTTATCAAAAGTAGTGCTGAAATCCCCCTTTTTTCTTAATGAAATAAGTAATGAATCACACATTCTTATAATAGTACAGATTATATACAATAATGTACAATAAAATAATAGATTATATCTGAAAATATGAATTAACAATATCAAATAGAATGGAAATAATATGTGTGTGCTATGTATAATCATAACTATAATTCGAGTATGAATAATACTAATACACCATTGCGTACATCATTGGCTCCATTGACTGACTGAATGCAGGTTAGTGTGAGCACAGGTGTGAAAATACAAAGATTATTTTATAAAAGATTATTGATAATGCCAGCCAAATGTTGATTTAATTTAGTTAATATGAGTTCACTGGTGAAGAAAATGTATTCATGTATTTTTGAAAGCTACCTCAGTTTTACAGCAATTTACACACATCTATAATTCTCCAGTGTCCAGTACTGAAGCTTTGCAGGCAGGTTTCTTGAAGTGTCTTGGAAATGTTCTGCAGTTCTTCTGAATTATCTGACAAACCTTCCTCAGCATATAATGATATTAAAAAAGTCTGAAATATGTCGCTTCATTTCTGGACAGATGATGTTGAATACTCTGTGTATATTACTAAAAGATCAATGATTTTCTAGAACATCAGTCTGAGGCTATGGTACCGCTGTGGTACTGTAGTAGAAAGGATATTTTCCTAGTCTTCCAGAAAAAACAATGTGGATAATATTTTACAGTCTATGTTTAACAAAGAAATGGGTTGAAATGATCCACAGTTCAGAAGGTCCTTCCCTTTATTTGGTCAAATGGAAATTGTGAATTGCTAGAAAGATTGTTGGAGATGACCAAAAGAAAATGAAAAATCAGCCAGAAACAGGAGCATTAGTCTATCTTTAAATGTTTTCAAGGATTCAGCCGTGAAGCCTCTGGTTCAGAAGCTTCAGCATTCTGCACATGTGAGAGTGTTTCATTAAGATCTGCTGAACTGATGGATTCTTCAGATGAGATTTGAGGGATTTGATGAAGAATAAAGAAATAATCCCATTCAGAAAGGTTGTAATCAACTTCAGAGGAATATAAGCTAGTGTAATAAATGATTAAAGGTTGGGTTCATTTCTGACTCGTCTTTAATATTGCTATTGTTCATTGGTTTAGATGTTTGTGACTGAATGTTTTCTTACTTGTTGAGCAAGAATCTTTCCAGATTTGACTGAGTGTGGAAGAAAAGAGCAGGACTGAAGTAAAAACACCTTCTGTCTGCTAAGATTTTATTGAGTCAAGTCAGTAAATGTAAGTGATGCGTCTCAGGGCTGGGGTCAGGACTGTTCAGTCTGCCTCCAGTTTCCAGGTTAGATATCCAACTTGAAGTGGCGTCTAGACATTATTTCCAAGGAAAATCCTAATTTCATGTTGTCTGTAAATCTGTCCGAGTCAACATTTCCCCAGAGCGGATGCAGGAGCTCTGATGACGACACACACATTTCATGATCGCTCAGACTCGCACACGTTAACAATCACCTGTGTTTCTGTGCACATGGGCTGATGGTAAATAGGTTATTTAAATGGTAACACTTTCAACACCACATGAGGAACTAAAGTGATAACCAGAAGAAAAAAAACAATATAAAAGACAACAGAATTAAAAGAGGCAAGTTTACGATACATCTTTAAAAACAGCAGAAAACAGAAGAGCTTTTAGGCCACTGTGGAGTGAAGCGAGTGTTGGAGATATACAGGAGCTGTTATTATGCGCTTACATAATGTACTCAATGAAAAGTGTTTTTCTTGATGAAAACGCCTGAAGAGACTGTGTGTCTGACAGATATTATAATCCGCTTTATGGGTGATAAACACACAAACGCCAGCTGATATTCACTGTGGGAAACAGAACGTCTTCAGCTCCTCCTCGACTGCAGATCAAATACTGATCCATCTGAGTGACTCTACTTCAGATCAACACACCTTGATACTGCACGCTCTTATAGAGAGAAGAACGGGGAAGAGGAGGAGGTCACAATATAAACAACACAATAACATTTATTCACTGTTTAATTTAACATGTTCAATAAAAGATCCAAAATAAAGGATATGAAGGAAAACATGACGTTACATGTGCTATAATCTGAACTTGTGCTGTTGGGGGAAATCGACAGTTTGAACCCAAACATGAGCAGTCTGTCAGATGAGGAAGAGCCGGAGTCAGAGAGTCAGTTAAAGAAAGTTTACTGAAGATAGTTTGTAGTTTGTTGAAGCTTCAACACTCGTATTGAGTTCTTATGCCGCTCTGTGTACAATCATAAAATCAACATAGATTATACTCTCACATAATTTCATTATCTGCGTCATACATACAGGTGTTCTAACCTGATTGGTTAAAGCACAGATAGACTTTTCATGTGTATGTGTAAATCCAAACAACATCTCCAATGATCAGGCATCTCATACAAAGCTCAGACACAACAGGATGATATAGAGAGAGAATAATGAGGAGGAGGAGGACGGCACAGTAAAAACAACAAAACAATTTATTCACAGTTTAATGACACTTAATCAGTCAATAAAGAGACAAAAGAAAGAAAAGGAAGGAGAAGCTGATGTGATGTACACACAGACACACAGTAGTGAACATATGCACACATATGCATACACACGCACACACACATGAAACTCCAGATCATCTCACTGCTGCTGTCTGCTCCTGCAGAGGATTATGGGTAAATCTCTCGTCAGTCTCTCAGTCTTCAGCACAGTTTCACTGATGATCTATAACCAACCCTAAACCCAGGATAGAGCGGCTCAGTGAATGTGGTCTGGACTGAGTGGATGAGGCTCATTGTGTCTCTATAGATGTTGTAGAAGATCAGAGTTCCTGCACTGTGATCCACAAACACTCCTATTCTACTGCTGAGCGGATTTACGGGTAGATCAGTGTGTGTGTTATTGTGTTTGAATGAGAAATTAGAGGAATAGCAGAACAAACTCCAGGACTGAGCATTATTTCCAAACCAACACTCTTCACCTCCTCCCTTCCTCTTGATGCTCTTATATGACACTGATATACACACCTCATCTCCACTCCAGTCAATCTCCCAGTAACAGCATCCACACACACTCTCTCTGCACAACACCTGAAGATAATGATCAAATCTGTCTGGATGATCAGGATATGGCTGATTCTCTCTCACCCACTTCACCTCTCTGTTCTCCTCAGACAGACTGAGACGAGTGTGTGCTGTGTTTGGATCCAGTGTGAGGAAACAGGCATCTGAACACAAGAAGAGACACATTAAGAACTACAGCTGTGTGTGTGTGTGTGTGTGTGTGTATGTGTGTATATATGTGTGTGAGAGAGCATGTGAGTGTGTGTGTACATGCTCGTCTATGAGAGTGTGTGTGTGACAGAAAGAAACTGTGTGTATGCTTGTGTGTGCATGTGTAAGAGAGTGTGTGAGAGAGCATCTGCATGTGCGTGTTTATGTAAGTGTGTCTGCATGTGTGTGAAAGACAGCATACGTGTGTGAGAGAGTCTGTGTGTACATGTGTGGGAGAGACAGCATACGTGTGTGTGTGTGTGTGTGTGTGTGCATGCACATTTGTGAGTGTGTGTGAGAAACTGTGTGTATGCTAATGTGTGTTTGTGAGAGAAAGAGTGCGTGTATGCTTGTGTGTGTGTGTGTATGCTTGTGTGAGTGTGTGAGACCATATGCATGTGCGTGTTTATGAGAGAGCTTGTGTGTGTGTGTGTGTGTGTGTGTGTGTGTGAAAGAGAGTCTGTGTGTGCATGTGTGTAAGAGACAGCATACGTGTGTGTGAGAGAGAGAGCGTGCGTCTGTGAGAGTATGTGTGTGAGAGAAAGGAACTGTGGGTGTATGCCTGGGTGTGTGTGTGTGTGTGAGAGAGCATCTGCATGTATGTGTTTATGAGTGCGCTTGTGTGTATGTGTGTAGACATACATTTGCGTAGTCCTGCTGTAATCCTCTGCTCTCCTCCATGATCCAGACTGTAAACACACACAGATTGACATTCAGTCAGTAAACAAACACTAAACACACTTTATTTTCAGCAGCTGCAGTCAGAATTATTCTAATCAAACATCACTCATTATGCAGATTCATTACAGTAAGACATTTACAGCCAAATGCTGGATTCTGATTGGCTGATGAACAATAGAGGACATCAATGCATTAATAACTGCATTAAAACAACATTAGTGTGTTTGTAGCTGTAAAGTCAGCTTCGGAATGACACAGAGCTTTTAGATCAGATGTGGAAATAGAAAACAGAATAATCTCAAGCTATAAGAGCTATTTTATCATCTGTGATAATCATGTCCAAATTCTCTGAGCTGTTCTTGTCATAACTGATCTACTTCTCAAACACAGCTATAAAACCCAGAGAAACATTCATGTGAAAGAGTAAAGGATCAAGAGTTTAAATAAAGCAGCCTCTGATCATGATGGTGAGGTCTAATCAAGCATCTTTAATAAAAATATAAAGCTCTGTTAATGATCAAAGATGTTTAGTAGATAAAGGAGAGAAATTAAGTCAAAGTGTCATCAGTGAAGCTGCTAATGCTGTTAGTGGAGGTGTTTAATCCTCCTCTGTTGTCTTTCATTTGTCTGTAGTTTTGTGTCTTGTTCTTTCCTTCAGTGATTGTTCTTTTTAACAGCAGGTGTTCATCAGTGTCTCAATTCACTCATTTGTGATCATCTAGGTTGTCTAGTGGACTATACTAATGTATAGGGACTGGTGAAAGAGGATGTATAGGGAGATTTCAGACTCTTTATGTGTCGACTCTGAACTCTGCTCACTCTCTCAAAGACATAATTTAGATTGATCATAGTTACTTTGTCATTTCTACATCAATTAAATTTAACAGATTTCACTGTGGATTGTACAGATTTTTATTGTTAAAATAATTTTTACAGTGTAATTAATTCTGATTCATATTTTATTTATTCATATTTTATTTATTTCTATGTTGATCAACCAGTAAAACAAAACAAAAAAAATATAAGTAGTTATCATTATGCTCCAAAACCTTCCACACACAGATTGCTGACTAGAGTTGGGTATTGGTAGACATGTAATCATTCCTATTCCAATTTTGATTCCACTCATCAATTATGATTTTAATTTTTTGAAAAAGTTAATAAAATAAAAAGTCATTTAGGCCCTGTTTATGTGGGATTCACGTTCATGTTTATCAATCTGATCACAAATGGACAAAAAGAGACACATTAGGCTACTGATGCAGTTTTTATAGATTTACTAGAAAATATTTAATTAAAAGTTCCAGATCAATTAAACACACTTTATGAATAGGCTAGCCTACTTTCTGCAGTACATAATAAAATTATAGGCGACACAGTGGCGCAGTAGGTAGTGCTGTCGCCTCACAGCAAGAAGGTCGCTGGTTCGAGCCTCGGCTGGGTCAGTTGGCATTTCTGTGTGGAGTTTGCATGTTCTCCCCGTGGTTGCGTGGGTTTCCTCCGGGTGCTCCGGTTTCCCCCACAAGTCCAAAGACATGTAATACAGGTAAATTGGGTAAGCTAAATAGTCCGTAGTGTGAGTGTGTTAATAAGAATGTATGGATGTTTCCCAGAGATGGATTGCAGCTGGAAAAGAATGCGCTGCGTAAAACAAATGCTGGATAAGTTGGCGGTTCATTCCGCTGTGGCGACTCCAAATTAAAAAAGGGACTAAGCCGAAAAGAAAATGAATGAATGAATGTTTTACAGTTTAAGGGCCCTATCATACACCCGGCACGATAAGGTGTAAGACATGTACGGCACAATTTGTTGCTATTTTCAGACCAGCGTAACCCTAATTTTTATGTTTTGCACAATGTTGTTTAAATAGCAAATCCATTTGCGCCACTTTGTGGACTCATGGGGGTGCTGGTCTAGAAAGTTGGTGTGTTAAAGTGCATTGTTTGAGCTCTGCTATTTTGGAAAACCAAAAATAGGCTGCGCCATTTACCAAGTAAAAGCTGGTCTAAAGTCCAGCGCAGATCGCATTAGTAATGCGCATATGCAGTTAGTTATGTGCCCATGCCTAACACTTATAAATTCCTTAATACACACAGGATGTTCAGCAATACACAAATATCTTTACATATGAAACAAATTTAAGGATTAAAATGTAATCATTTTCTACATACATATAAAAAACACTGACTCCATGCCTTCATCTCGATGCTTTTTCAGTTTATTAATGACAGTTTGCTTTTCTATAATGTTATTATTATTAGCAGTATTATTAATTATATGCATATTTATCAGAATCAGAATCAGTTTTTTTGCCAAGTGTGCTTCACACACACAAGGAATTTGCTTTGGCTACAGAAGCTTCCAGTGTACATAAAGTGACAAGTGACAACACAGAATAATTATAATAAAGAAGGCAATAGACATTACACACAGATGCAGTCAGTCCAAAAAGATCTAGATGTTGAAATGGATGTACAGATTTGTTATAAATATACAGGTTATAAGGTGCTGTGTACAAATGTGTAAGAAGTATTGCATTGTATACTGTTATAAGGTGCTGTGTACAAATGCGTAAGAAGTATTGCATTGTATGTTGTTATAAGGTGCTGTGTACAAGTGCGTATGAGAAGGTATTGCACAATAGCAAAAATATTTAACTGTTCATGAGGTAAATGGCCTGAGGAAAGAAACTTTTCCTGTGTCTGGCTGTTTTTGTGCTCGGTGCTCTGTAGCGCCGGCCAGACGGTAACAGTTCAAACAGGAAGTGTGCTGGGTGTGAGGCGTCCAGGGTGATTTTGCGAGCCCTTTCACTCACTGTGGAAGAGTACAGTTCTTGAAGTGTAGGAAGAGAAGTGCCAGTTATTCGTTCAGCAATCCGGACTATTCACTGTAGTCTACGGAGGTCAGATTTGGCTGCTGAGGCGAACCAGACGGTGATTGAAGTGCAGAGGATGGACTGGATGACAGCTGAGTAGAACTGCACGAGCAGTTCCTGTGGCAGGTTGAACTTCCTCAGCTGACAGAGAAAGTACAGTCTCTGCTGGGCTTTCTTCACAATAGAGTCTATGTGAGTGTCCCACTTCAGATCCTGAGAGATGGTGGTGCCCAGGAACCTGAATGACTCCACTGCAGCCACAGTGCTGTTCATGATGGTGAGTGGAGGGAGTGAAGGAGGGTTTCTCCTAAAGTCCACTGTCATCTTCACCGTTTTGAGTGAGTTCAGCTCTAGGTTGTTGTATCTGCACCATAAAGCTAGCCGCTCTACCTCCTGTCTGTATGCAGACTCGTCACCATTCCGGATGAGGCCGATAACGGTAGTGTTGTCCGCAAACTTTAGGAGCTTGACGGAGGGATCTTTTGCGGTGCAGTCATTGGTGTACAGGGAGAAGAGCAGTGGGGAGAGAACACATCCTTGGGGGGCACCAGTACTGATGGTGCGGCTGTCGGACGTGATTTTGCCCATTCTGATTAGCTGTTGTCTATCTGTCAGAAAGCTGGTAAACCACTGGCAGACAGAGCTAGGTACAGAGAGCTGGGTCAGTTTGTGCTCGAGCAGTGATGGGACGATGGTGTTGAAGGCAGAACTGAGGTCCACAAACAGAATCCTTGCGTAGTTCCCTGGTTTGTCCAGATGTTGTAGGGTATAATGCAGTCCCATGTTGACTGCATCATCCACAGACCGGTTTGCTCTATAGGCAAACTGCAGGGGGTCCAGCAAAGGTCCGGTGATGTCCTTCAGATATGCTAGCATCAGTCTTTCAAATGACTTCATGGCCACAGATGTTAAGGTAACAGGTCTGTAGTCGTTGAGTCCGGTGATCTTTTGCTTCTTCTGGATTGGGATGATGGTGGAGCGTTTGAAGCAGGATGGAACTATGCGCTGTTCTAATGATCTGTTGAAGATCTGTGAGAAAATGGGAGCCAGCTGGTCAGCGCAGGTTCTCAGACAGGCTGGTGAGACACCGTCTGGTCCTGGTGCTATCCTTCTCTTTTGTTTACTGAAGACCTGACGCACATTATCCACACTGATCTGAAGTTCAGGGGGGAGAGGGAGATGGCTGGAGGTGTTGATGGCTGTGTAGAGAGATGGTCAGGGTGGGTGTGGCTGGAGGTGTTGATGGCTATGTAGAAAGATGGTCAGGGCAGGTGTGGCTGGAGGTGTTGATGGCTGTGTAGAGAGTAGGGATGTGCACGAGTATTCGATTTATCGAACGCTTCAGCGTTATTCAAGCATGAAAACGATGATTAAGATTAAATTATTTTCATTCTTTCTGATTGGTTATGCTGGTATTTGGGCGGTAGTCTGATATTTGATTGGTTATAGGCCGTCGCCCACCAGATGCACCACTCAGCGCCTCCACGGCGCGCACATGACAGTTGAAAGTATAGCACACAGACGCGCACATTCGCATTCTATTTAAAAAGAAACTTCTAAAGTGCGCAGCGATGTCTGGCAACATTTCAAGTCAATTGTAAGATGTGCAGCGCCACACTCATCTACAACCCCACAACGAGTTCAATGCGTTACCATCTTACACATTAACACAAAAAAAGAGATGATGCCGGTGCCATAACCTACAGTCAGACGAGCATAAGAGAATTCACTATCAGACAGAAATGCGACACAGGCAGAGCAGAGATGATGATGCAGCTAATAGCGTAAATGACAGCAAAAGACTTGCTGCCTATTAGTTTTGTAAAGGTGAAGGTTTCAAACGTTTAATGAGTTACGTCGAGCCCCACTATACTGTCCCATCGCGCAAAACAGTCACTGCGAGGACTCATGCCAGGCCCTGCGCCAGGATGTCATAACTGAGGGGGCATTTATAATAGGGCGGCACTAAACCTGGTGACTGATTTTCCCTATTATTCCTTTTATTTAGGCTATTTATTCACTTATTTATTATTACTTTGCATTACTGCAGTAATATACTTTTTATAACATGTACAGTTTCGCTTTTACTTATTTTATCAGTGATGGATGAATGATACAGTTTACATTAACGCAGACGGATCATGAGTTGTTTAAATTATGTTTTAGTCTAATTTTTTTCCGTTTTATTTCAAATAATATATTTAGGCAAAGACATCAACCTATGCCTATACATGCAAGCTAACCCACGATAATAGCCAGTAAATAAATATAATGAAATCAGCATAACCGAGTCATCACGCTTCATCTAGCCTAGCCTATTACCCAACAAATATCAGTGTTGAAAAAGTTAAATGTTACAATCTAATGTCATTAAAAAAATAAATAGTTGACAAATGTGTTACATAGTTACATTTTAAGGCATTAGTGTAGCCAGAAACACAGAGTCTTTCTTATATCTCTAAAAAGAAATTCAGTTATTACCGTGAAAATAGGTTAAATTTAGACGTGGATAACACGCAATTCAATACTACATAGCTTATAGGTAAAAATAAAGTTATGTTATGCTAGATTTATGTTATCATGAGTGGGGTTTTTTTTTGTGTCCAGTTAGCATTTGTAAAAACGCCACCATAAACCATTAGGCTATTAGGCCTATAGCCGTCATTTTATTTATTCATTAAGCTTAATTTAATAACTTGTTTTCAGGTTACATTTTTAGGGCCATTAACTACAATAAAAAAAATCTATAAGCTAACTGTATTTTAGCCGTTTAAACAGGCCAACAATATATTTTCTGGTGTGTAATTTAGCATAAGCAAATAGCCGTATAGGCCACATTTACATATTTTATTTAAGATTTTCATTCAGCCTACCTGCAGCGCATGAGGTTAATCTGCGGCAAATTCACTTACGCACACTATATATCATTTTCATTTATAACACTGTTAACTTGACTTCGCAGGCTGATCATCTTTAAACTCAAAAGGCATTATTTAAGTGTCCTAACTTGACTGCTGCGGCTTAATGGGATGTTTCTTTTAAACAAAGGTGCGTTTTAGCGATGTCAAAATGAAAGCAGATATTCAAAAAGGGTTCTGCGCTTTGTCAAATTTATAGCTTAATTGTAATAATATTAATAATAATGAATATAATAAATTATAATATTACTTATAGTGTAGTCTACTGTCAGACTGTGCAGTGTCCAACTGAACAGTTTTATTAGGCTACATATTAACTCCTAACTGAAAACAGAATGTAAAAATGACAGGCAGTTGCGTCTCTGCTAAAATGGCAAATTTATTTAGCGCTTTTTGCCTTTAGGGCTCAAGAGAGTTGTAATTAAAAAATTACATGTGATGAACTAGGCTGCTCGCCTTCAGGTGCTCCACTAGTCCAGTTTTCTCAAGTGAATTTAGAGTGCACCTCCCCCGCCGCATGCATGCTTATACGGGCACACCCTGGCCTGACGCGGGGACGAGATCTCTGGACTGAGGGGGCACAAACTCTACAGCCCCCTTTTGCTCCCCAGTAGCGCCGGGCCTGCGCATCCACTACTTTCTGGTTGGCATGTAGTTCAAGCTCACATGCATTTTGTGTAGATAAACACAATTTGTAATATAACATTTAGATATTGTGTCGCTAGGCTTTGATTAATTTTATATACAATGTGTCATGCAGAAAACCTACCTCACGCTTCTTTAAATGTTTACTGTGTTAACCAATATTGATGGTGATTTTTTTTTCATAACCCAACAGTGTTGATTTAATCGTTTTCTGAATCCTGTCATAGTTTTATCAACAACTTATTTAACAGGGCAAATTGTTTAAATGTGATGTTAATGTGATGTCTTGCTTAAGCTCCACCCCCTCGATTAATCATTTCTCAAACCTGTGGATTAATCGAAATAAAGAATGATCACAAATGCCCATCCCTAGTGGAGAGATGGTCGGGGCGGGTGTGGCGTGTCTGGTCGAAGGTGTCAAATCTACAATAGAACATGTTCAGCTCGTTTGCAAGATGTTTGTTGCCATCGATACTGGGGGAAGGTGTCTTGTAATTAGTTATGTCTCTCAGGCCTTTCCACACTGATGCAGGGTCGTTAGAAGAAAACTGGTTTTCCAGCTTTTTGGCATAGTTCTTCTTAGCCACACTAATCTCCTTTGTCAGTGTGTTCCTAGCTTTATTGTACAGAATCCTGTCCCCACTCCTGTAGGCATCCTCTTTGACCTGACGAAGCTGTCTAAGTTTTGGTGTGAACCATGGTTTATCATTGTTAAATGATAAGTAGGTCCTGGTAGGGATGCATAGCTCCTCACTGAAACTGATGTATGATGTTACGAGCTCGTCCAGGTTGGTGGCTGCAGCTTCAAAAACACTCCAGTCAGTGCATTCAAAACAGGCTTGTAAGACCTGCTCTGTGTCGTTGGTCCATCTCTTAACAGTCCTTAATACTGGCTTAGCAGTTTTAAGTTTTTGCCTGTAAGATGGTATAAGATGAACCAGGCAGTGGTTAGAGAGTCCTAGAGCTGCTCTGGCGATGGAGCGATATGCATCTTTTATTGTGTAGCAATGGTCCAGAATGTTATTGTCTCTGGTAGGGCATGTAATGTGCTGTCTGAATTTAGGCAGCTCATGTGTGAGTTTTGCCTGGTTAAAGTCACCAAGAATGATAAAAACAGTCTGGTCTGAGTCTGGGTGTTTTTGTTCTGTCTCTGTGATTAGATCAGCTAGCAGTAACAGAGCAGTACTCACATGTGGTTGCGTTGGGATGTAAACACAGATGAGGATGAACGAGGAAAACTCCCGCGGCGAGTAGAACGGCTTACAGTTATTGAAAAGCACTTCCACGTCAGGGCAGCACATCTTCTTTAACACAGTTACATCCGTACACCACCTTCTGTTGATGTAAAAGCATGTCCCACCACCGCACGTTTTTCCCGTTGCCTCCGTGTTGCGATCTGCTCCGTACAGCTGAAAGCCCGCTAGGTGTAATGCGCGGTCCGGAATGGCTTAGTTTAGCCAGGTTTCCATGAAACACAGCACAGCAGAGTTGTTAAAGTCCTTATTTGTGCGTGTGAGCAAAAGTTATTCCTCCATTTTGTTAGAAAGAGAGCGGAGATTTTCCAGATGGATGCTAGGCAGCACCGTTCTGAAGCCACGTTGTTTAAGCCTGACTAGCGCGCTGGCTCTCTTCCCACACATGCGCGTCTTGTAACGTTTCCATAGAGCCGCTGCTCCGCCAACGACAATGCTCCGCAAAACGTCAGAGAAATCAAAAACCGGCTGGTGATCAATTGGTGTGCACTGCCGAATGTTCAGCAGCTCATCTCTGGTGTAACTGATCGCGTTGGATGAACACAAAACAGGAAAAACAAACAATAACATAGCAACAGCTGGGGGAGCTCTGCACCGAGGCAGCTATCCGTGGAGTCATCTGATGATGTATGATTTATATTTGTATTTAAATCATATGACGTATGATTTATATTTGTTTTAATAAAAACAAGTTTAGATTTGTCCACCTGTCGGGTTTTGAAGACATATAATGTGTCACTATATGGGGCATAAAAATAGGGATGCGTGTTTGGATATAACTTTTATATGTTATTATTGTTTATTCGTTTGCTGGAAATTAGAACTGAATTTAGAAATAGTTTTGAAACAAATGTAGGCTAAAGGATGTCTTCAGTGGAGTGCGTACAACACCGTTCCCTTATCCACGAAAGTAAAGGAGTAAAGAGTAAAAGAAAAGTAAAGAAAAAGTAAAGAGGCTGAAAGGAGGAGGCTCGTTCTTCATCCTGGCGTTGAAGATGGCCTGTTTAACTGTTTTCCCGCTAGTGAAGCGTTCAGGTTTTCCACTTACAAAGTCTGCAGTGTAAATAGCAAACGACGCAACTGACTCTTAGTGAAGTTTATTTATAAACTAATTTCAAGAGGATCACGTGCTTATGACTGCTTGCGACTGGTCCCGTATTCCTCAATTTTTTATTCTTCAATTAGACGATTCTTAAGCCACGTTACATACCCTAAGTTCCATATCACAGCCATCTTCATTTTGAAGAATCCCCCCCTTCCAACCTACTCCTCCTTTCCTAGATGGGTGACACGGTGGCCCACTGGTTAGCACTGTTGCCTCACAGCAAGAACGTCACTGGTCCTAGTCTTTACCAAGCCAGCCAATGTTTCTTTACACATTCTTGAGGCTCGAGGTTCTTATGAGCTCAGGGCTCTCTCCTGGGACAGCATGCCTGTGATGAGTCATCCAATTCCCCGTCGCCATGGTTCATAATGCACGCCAGCTGCACCATCTAAGCCCAATCAGCCACACCTGTCGCTCATGAGGAGAGATCTTTATAGACTGCACGAGAGGACAAGCGAGTGAGTGCATTCTGAGAAGAAACCGCCATGCTAACAATTCTCTGTTCTACCTCGCAGAATCGAGTGGCTGATTGGAGCTCTCTCTATCTCACGTTAAACATGTTTAAATACTTGTGCTACATGACAATATAAAAAAATTTTAGTCATTGTGTATGAGATTTAAAGTTTGGGACTCTGCTGAAGACTGTTTTGTAATAAAAGTGTCAGAGTTGACATAATTCACTACAGTTTTTAATAATGCGCGACTTGCATTGACAGGTGAAAATCCGATCTACCTGCTTACACTGCAAGCATGAGGGCACAGATACAATTCATATTGGATAAATTTCCACATATGAACAAGGCCGAATCTGATTTGAGTAAATCCGATTCCATGTGATTTTTTCCTGCTTACACGTACATGGACCATATCTGATCTGTGCCACATGGGAGAAAAGATTAAATAAAATCTGAATTGAGTCACTCGAACCATGCAGTGTAAATGCAGCCTAAGTGTCTGATTCCAGAATCTGAATCGATTTTCAATCCTCAAACCTATTCCTGACCTGATATTGTAGGATTCTTCAGCAGAAGTGTATGAATAAGTTTCTCTGCTCAACTGAAATGCTGAAACTGTACAGTGTGTTCCGGTTAATGTCAGAAATGACCCAATACACGCAAACATTTTACAGATTAGATTCATTTCTTACTGAATTATTTGCTCTTCATAGACATGACTGTAATACTGTACAAGCTGTATCTTCTGTGTGTCCTCACCCCATGACCCTCACAGAAAACTGAATTTCAGAAAAGACCTTTTTAGTTTGATTTTATAGCCATTAAGTGTAAAAGCACAAGGGCAGTGATGCTCCACATACTTGAGTTTGTCCAGTGTGTAGTTTGGATCCTCCAGTTTTTCAGAGAGCAGCTTGACTCCTGAATCTCCTGGATGATTATAGCTCAGATCCAGATCTCTCAGGTGTGAGGGATTTGAACTCAGAGGTGAAGACAGAAAACCACAGCCTTCCTCTGTCACCATACAGCCAGAGAATCTACAAAAACAGCAATAGTTCACATCACACAGTTTGACAATCACATATCTCTGTGTGTTATGAAGATGCTGACTGCTGTTTCTGCTCATGTGAACGGCAGTGATGAAAACACGCATCCTGATTACCTCTCCTTATTGATCAACCCCTGAGATCAGCAAACACACTCAAACACTCAACAAGGACTCAAAATCCTGTTTATAACTGTACAGAGCAAAGACATTTTTTATAATACATCACATGAAGCTGTAAAGTCTGCTGTGAGAAATAAGTCACATTTGACCTCTTAATGTAGAAAACAATAGAAAATGAGCTGATTTCATTATTTATATTTTGATTTTGATTTTCAATAGATTGTTGTAGGTGAATGAGTAATCAGGATTATTTTGAGGATTTGTCATAACACTTTTATATGTTTTCAAGAAACTGAAACTGCACAAATATCAGAGCATGTAAAACCTTCACCAGGGCACAAAAACAGCTTAACTTTAATTTCACTCAGGGTGCTTTCACACCTATAGACTGATTGAAAAAAAGATTAAAATTGTTACAATTGTGGGGAGCCAACAGATCTTTCCAGAATCAAACATAACACAGACCATATTATCCTTATAAGATTGATTGGTCTGAGCTTTGATCTCATTTTCAAAGCAATCCATGGGCACCCAGCAAAAGGTTCTCCACAGGATGACTTGACAGTCGCGATCACAAATGCTCACTAATTAACTTTACATCTTAAAACAATAAAAGAGGCTACACTCAAAGATCCTCCAAACCGTTTTTTGAGATAAGCTCCGCAAGCCCTTTTGGTTCACGCCTGTGACCCGTGTCGCAAGGGAATACACATTCCTCAGGCAGACAAAGAAACGCTCAAAAAAGCTCCCAAAGTTTAAATGGACATTCAAGTTGAACTGTGTTATTTGAGCAATGTATGCTTATTTTACGTTTCTGTAGGTTTTTGTGTGTACATGTTCCATGTGTTTAACATAACTGTTATGGATAATTAATGAGTTATAACCGTTGGTGGTGAATGAAATCTACTGAATGTTTGTGAAATATTTCATGTTTGGTATTGATTGAAAGCTGGGAGTCTCAAATGCATTGGTTTATATGAAGAAACCATACTATGAAAAATGTCCATGTTATAAAACTTTATTTTAATAACTTCCAGTCAAAGGCAGGTAACACACGGCACTCACACAATGTGCCAACCCGGCCTCCTAGAGGAGGGAATGGTGGTGTGACCCCACTCCCCAGCTTCTCTGATAGGACAGTCACTGTGCAGGCCACACCTAACCCAAAGCCTATAAAACTTTGAACAAAGGAAATTTCTTAGTCTTTTGCCGCCGATCGTCGCTTACTGGGCATCGCTCTTCCCGTGCTGTGGCCGTTACATCACCTCGCCGGAAGCCTCGTTACATCACGCAGCAAACCGCGAACTTCTTTTGCTGCTGGCTCAACCCCTGACAACAAGCCATTGGGTCAACTCAACATAACTACAGAAACTCCAGGAAGGACTTCACCTACAAAACCGCCTCGTCCAACATCCGTATCCCTGGCAAATGATTACAAGCTTCCTTGAAATTAAGAAAACCCCCTTACCGAAGAGGGAATTCCAGCACGTCATTGGAGCTACTACGCTGACCAATCAGCTTCACCAGGATCTCCCTTTTGGACCAGTCGAGGAAACTAAAATTCCATCAGAACGCAAGTACCACAAACAAGGTTTCTATCCATTGCTGTAACTGGTGTGAATTATATTTAAGTAGTAAAGAATAGCTAAATTCTCTGCTTTTATGGTTTCTCTCAGGTTGCAATGCTAAGAACTTAGCAAATGCTAGAAGTTGAATCCTTTCTCTCTCTCCATCATAACTCTCCTCAAACTGCTTGTGTGTATGTGCATTTATGTGTTTTATGTAGACTAGTACGTTGTGTCATAGAGTAGCAATAACCTTTGTTTCGTTGTTAAGATCGTTGTTGGTGTGTTGTGTGCTTTATAAGTTGCCTCAGCTTTAGATACTACTACCTTGCTCATCAAATAATTAAATACTGTTTTATATTGTTATAGTTGGCCACGTAATAATATAATACAGGATTGCTTTACACTAACCGTTCTATTTGCTGGACAAATACGTAGGGTGAGTGTAAGCTTTTAATACTTCTATGTGAATCACATTCGGATCTTTTTATTCGAATCCCCAAAGTTTAAATTTGATTTAAACCAGGGCTGTCCAAACTCGGTTCTGGAGGGCCAGTATCCTGGAGAGTTTAGCTCCAACCCTAATCAAACACACCTGAAGCAGCTAACCAAGCTCTCACTAGATATACTAGAAACTTCCTGGCAGGTGTGTTGAAGCAAGTAGGAGCTAAACTCTCCAGGACACCGGCCCTCCAGGACTGAGTTTGGACACCCCTGATTTAAACCAAAGAGCCGATTCCTACACAATGTTTATTTTTGTTCTTGCTGCGGTTCACTTTCACACGGAAAGCGATTTCGAATGTTGACACCACAGACTGTAAAAGATATGGACGTAGTTTCCGTGACGTCACCCATAGGTTTCTAAAGAGTGCAAGTGAAGCTACAACTAGGAGTGACCAACCATTGCCATTTTATTCACATGTCATAGCACCGACCAGGGGTGACCAAATAAGGGCAAAGAGGCAGAGCGTGAGCAGGGCTACAGACGCCTGCTAGCATTTTGCTTAGACAGGCTTTTCTTTGGGAGAAACACATAATACTTCATTACCTGCAACTCGTTTGTGTTCTGACCACATGTGCTTGGTTGTGTATTACATTAATAAAATGTTTAGACTTTTAAAATCACTGTTGTAAGACACTGAGCCACTAAACACTGTTCTTATGACGTTTTTCTACAGGAGGAAAAGGCGAATTACTTTCAAACACTTCAGATATAGACTGTGTTAGTAAATGCAAGACTATTGATGAAATCCAGGCATAACACTGTATGACAACGCTTCAGATGGCACTTCAGATGAATGCTTTAGCCTACAGCTAATAAGTCTGTCAGAGTGCTTTACAGTTCCAAAGAAAATGATAAATGATCTTAAATAAAACAGATTTATAGATATGGTATAGAAGAATTTCAATCAAATGGAGGCCACTTGAACAGTTTGTGAGCATAATTAAGTGCCCACAGCATGCTATATTATCTGATAATTGTAGAAAATAATTCTAAAAGGCAATTGACTGTGTAAAGCCAAATAAAACAAAACAAAAATACGATGTACATGCCAAGTTTAGTGGCTACTCAGCCTAAATCAACTGAAGTGACAAGATAGTGAGCATCGAGACCTAGCTGTCATTCAAGTGGCCATGCCCTTAATTATGCAGACTAAATATAAACGAAACGGATGAGATAGAAAAAAGTTCAGTTGTCCTGAAGGGTAATATTAGCTATATGCACCAAAACCATCTTTTGTACCAGGCTGTGATTTAGGGCTGTGCAATTAATTGAAATCGAATCACAATTTGAAACATTGCGATTAGCTAAATCGCAAGAGGCTGCGATATGAAATATATATTATTAAACTTCCCCTGCCCAGAGCAAATGCGTGACTGCCGTCTGTGTGTGACAGTCTTACTAGCAAATCGAGTGAGCACACTTTCATTCTGCCCAACCAGAATTGCGCAACCGAACTATGCGGAACGCCCACAATAAATCACAACAAACATACAGGAAAGCGCGGATGAGTGGGTTCATGATGTCTGCCGCTTCAGAAGCATTAATAGACAAATTCATATCAAAGAAAAACAGCATGTCGGTAATTAGGGAATATTTTGGTTTCAAAGTCACATACACTGAACAAAAACAGGTCATTGGTAAGAGCTGTCACAGAATTGTTTTATCAGTTTGCTGACGCCAGTGCTGATGATGAAATTGAAGTTACTTCCATATTGGCTTCACGAGGGAGAGCTGGAGGTTGCCGCTTGGTGTGGACACCCACAGACATAGTCCAAATATAAATCAGAGCTAAGACTTTCTCACACACATAGCCTCATTTCAGTTGTCAAAGGATGTAGAAATCAATCTATTGACTCAAACTTGCCCATCATTTTTTAGTAACATTAAATTAGTTATCCTTAATTAAGAATACAACATTTAATAACTTTGTTTTCATCATTAATATCTAATTACATTTGTTTAGATATGAATAAAATCACACCCTTGCAGATGCCAATCCACATCTGGTAACACTTTAGGGCTGTTCACACTGCTTTTAAACCATGTAAACAGTTTCAAACCTGTAATCTGAAAGCACTATATTTTACCCAGGGTTATGAAGGTTAGTGTTAACCTGCATTGTGCTGCTATGCTTGCTCAGTGTGAAACAGAGCAATGTTTTAGCTAATCAGAAACTGATCACCGAGGCTCATGATAGGTCAGTAATGGAAAGCGTGCATCATGTAAACAGCAGTCAGTGAGAGAAAATAAATATTAAAAGATGGAAAATGTGTAAACTGTGAGTGACCAGGAGATGTTAGGATGACATGATTTGCTCCTTGTTTTCATTTAATTGTACTTTTGTCTTTGTTTTCTTGAAACTTATGACCTACACGGCAACATCTTATACAACTGACAACATGAGGAGTTTGTTTAGTTCATTACCATTACGATTGTGTTATGATTACTCTTACGCATCATGTCTTTTGAAGCACTGCACACTTGAGTGCAGCATTTTTTAGATGCCATGTCAAGATAAAAAAAAACCTCTACACACAGCATCAGTCATCCATGTTAGCTCTAAAGCAGTAGAGCAAGAAGAACTCAGAGTAAGTGTTGAAAGTTTGAAATTTTCAGGAGCTTCATCTGTATTTAGATACAAACGGTTTTGCTTATAAACATCTTCAAGACATCTTTCAAGGGGGATTATAATTTATGAAGTGAATAAATGATCATAGAATTTGAATTTTTGAGGTGAATAATCTATTTTTAAACTGATACAGCAATATGACATTATTATTGATTCATTCACACAACTGATTCGTTCAGGAATGACTCTATTTACTGAACTGTTGGTTCACAATAATACAACCATAACAATCTATTATCAATAATGTAAAACACAAAATACCTTTTGTCAGATGATGGTGTTTTCTCTCTGAGGTCTGGTGGATGAACCATTGACCGGTCACTCTTCAGAGACACAGAGCTGGACACACATGATCCTGATCTCACACTGAGGACACAAACATACATGATCTTGGACTTCACTTCCCATCAGCCCGTGCTCTCGATTGCCTCTTTGTATCAAAATTAGCTCGTAGGGAATTATGAATAATTCATCAAAAGTTCTGATTAATTATTTATAATTCATTTTGCTACAGCTATAACTTAATTCTTCACTTTTATTGCCTCTTCCAATATCAACTGAATGAGCTCTATTTTAACGATCTAGGGGCAAAAGCATTAAGGGCCTATCCGAATCCACTTTTGCTATTTTAAGGATGGTAAAATACACTGCGCCGTGGCACATGGTCTAACAGGGTTGAGTTTATATGCTTATTTCACATGGGCCGCCATTTTAAAACATGAAAGCGAGGCTGCGGTGGGAAGAAACCCAGAAGTATAGGATCAGCAGTGTAAACATTGCGACAACATGCTGTGTACTACAAGCCTCTAGCTGTTGCCGTGATTTCAAAGTGCCGATATGGTGTAAACATCACTTTAATATCATTCAGTTCAGTTTAATTTAAACAATTAAAAGCATATTAGGTATCAAACAACATCACAATCTCTTTAAGAGCAATACGTTTAAGTGTCCTCCTAGACTTCAGTTCACAGCAGCAGGTAAACACTGTGGGGGCTTCCCTGCTTCAGCCTATGTAACCCAGTGAGCAATTAAACAATGCAGAGGACTCACACCCTCGTGTTGTCTGTAATAGTGTTTAAGAATGCCATCATCAGTGCCTTAAATGTTAACGGAAAATGGACGTTTTTTTACATTTCAGAACTGAAATTTTGTATCGTGACGAGTCTACTATAGGGAAAGAAGCAGTTCATTAACTTAAGTTTAATGAATGGCAACTAAAACGTGTGTTTGGGAAAGAAAACGTTAGCCAACTAGTGCCATTTCCCTTAACTTGCGACGATATTACGGACCACTACCTCTTACTTTACAAGCTATGTTTACCTGACATTAGCAGATCCGCACCAATACATCGCCTAAGTAGATCTATCGCTTCGTGTACCAAAGAGGAATTCGCAAATAACTTGCCTAATCTTTCTTTATTTCGAAATGCACCCGCAAATGCAAATGACCTCGATGTAATAACTAGCAGCATGGATGCCATCTTTACTAGCACACTAAATACTGTGGCACCCATCAAATTAAAAAAGACTAGAGAAGATAAAACTACATCATGGTATAACAGTCATACGCGCGCTCTCATAACAGCAACCCGTGCCTTGGAACGTAAATGGAAAAAAACTAATTTAGAGGTCTTTAGAATTGCGTACAAAGACAGTATGTCCAGCTATAGGAGGGCCCTCAAATCTGCCAGGGCCGAGCACCCTCCGTAAACTGATAGAAAATAACCATAACAATCCTAGATTTCTATTTAACACCATTGCTAAATTAACAAACAATCGGTCATCGCTGGAACAAAATATCACACCGCAAATGAGTAGCGAAGACTTTATGAATTTTTTCAGTGATAAAATAGAAGGCTTTAGACAAAAAATAGATGTTAAAATCTCTGTACAGCCTTATACTTCAGATCCAGTAAACATTCCACTGAACCAAATTAGCCTACAGTGCTTCGAGAACATAGAACAGGAAGAGCTAGACAAAATTATAAATAGTTCTAAACCAGCTACGAGTATGCTAGACCCAATTCCAACAAAATTACTGAAAGAATTGCTACCTGTAATAGGAGAACCTCTTCTTAACGTTATCAACTCTTCTTTGTC
>CAIGQQ010006279.1:0-10284 GCA_903798035.1 Danio albolineatus | reverse complement strand
GATTCCTGTCCAATCAAATCGCACATAGAAGGTAAATCTCATCATAATGAACAACCTCAAGACATGTGCGCTTCATAATTGCAGGAAACTGTTTGGAAGTATTAAAAGTGTTCAAGAAGATGTGTAAAATCTTTACACGCATTGACTCGGAGACTGTTTAGATGCATGTCACTGATGAAAAGATGACGGATGTTTACTGTATGATGACTGCAATGGCCTTAAACGCCCAGCAGCCACAAGACGTGAACATGTCATCAGATTGATGCTGTACCCTGACGTTATGGGTACGCTACATTTTGTTTGGAAATGAAAAACAAGGTAGACATCAGAACTCAACTCTCGGCCAATGTACAACCTAAAACCAACCAATTATCAACGTCTAATGATGTTAGAGCTTGACGTTGTGTGGACGTTACCCCTATGACGTCTATCAGACGTTGCATTTTGGTTGCCATAACTGATGAATAAATGTCAGAATTTGAGGTCAACATGACGTTGGTTTAAGATGTTGGCTCGACGTTGGATTTTGGTCACTTTCCAACACAACCTAAAATCGACCAAATATCAACGTCATTTGATTTCATTATTGAACGTCAAAATAACGTTGTCCTTAGAAGCTGGCTAGACATTGAATTTTGGTCACCTGACGTCACGACCTAAGTCTGACCTAATATTAACGTCTTATGACGTTGTGTGTGTATGGGTGTTTTCCAGTACTGGGTTGCAGCTGGAAGGGCATCCACTGCGTAAAACATATGCTGGAATATTTGGCGGTTCATTCCACTGTGGTGACCCCGGATTAATAAGGGACTGAGCTGAAGGAAAATGAATGAACGAATATAATGACTGTCATCCATAACATGACATGTACAGATGAATTGCTCGCCACAAAACTAGCAATGCGAGCTAACAAAATCAATATGGTTAGTTTTGGTTTTATGTGTACTTTTTAAGTATTATGATTGACACTGAAAACTGTAATGAAGCTGAAAATTCAGGTAGTCAGCTTTATTTTAAATGAATGAATAATCAAAGTGAATATGTATTAATATTAATCATTTTTGGCTCCTTAGAGGGAGGACATAAGCGCTAAGTTTGGTCACATGACCCTGAGTCACCAATCATCAGCGGATCCTTCAGAAATGTCTTCGTTCTACATGCAGGGAGCTCCACCCACACACACATATGCCCCGCCTCTCCACAGCTACGCTCCATCTCACCAATCAGAGAGTTACATGAGCCCTGGAATGGCTCTGGCTCCTCCCACAGCCCCGCCCCCTCAGAATCAGCAGAGCAGCCAGGTACTTCATATTTAAATTAGAAATGAGGTGGGATGTGATGTCATATTGTATGTCTAACTGTGAGTCGATTCTGGTTTCTTCTGTCAGGTTTCGGTTTACAGTTACCCGCTTCAGTGTGCCAGTGCAGCTCAACAGTACACAACAGCTGCTTACAGCACACAGACAGGTAAACTGAAGTTTTACTACAGTACTGAAGTACTATTTTTACTTTATCAGAGTCTACTAATGTACTTCATTACATTCTTACACAGTCATTTTACCTTTTTAATCATATAAATACTTTAATATACATATATTAAAGTATAGGTGCCATGGTGGCGTAGTGGGTAGCACAATCGCCTCACAGCAAGAAGGTTGCTAGTTTGAGCCTCTGCTGGGTCAGTTGGCATTTTTGTGTGGAGTTTGCATGTTCTCCCCGTGGTTGTGTGGGTTTCCTCCGGGTGCTCCGGTTTCCCCCACAAGTCCAAAGACATTTGGTGAATTGGGTAGGCTAAATTGTCTGCAGTGTATGAGTGTGTTTGGATGTTTCCCAGAGATGGGTTGCAGCTGGAAGGGCATCCGCTGCGTAAAACATATGCTGGATAGGTTGGTGGTTCATTCCGCTGTGGCAACCCCAGATTAATAAAGGGACTAAGCTGAAAAGAAAATGAATGAATGAATATTTAAGTATTTTTGTATAATTATGTTTATTGAATTTTCATAATAATACACGCATAACAATAAATCTTCAAAAGATAAATAAAGAAAAACCCAAACGTAAACAAGGAAAAAAAGGGAAGAAAATATACTCGGATTGAATATAAAACAGGACAAATCTCAAATAAAACATATCAGAAAAAGGGGTAAAAACATTGCTTATTGTCCGGATAGTAATACAGTTACTGTATTTCTTACAATATGACAGGGCAAAAAACTAAGTTCCAAGTAATCAAAGTATGGAGTCTAAACCTCAGTTTTTTCTTCATGTAATACATGATTATGAAGCTCCAGGAGACTTAAAGGTGCAGTATGTAAGTTTGACACCCAGTGGTTGAACTAGGTATTGCACACCTGGTTCAAAACAAATGCAGGTTGCCAGATTTACGACACCAACAGCAGTACGTCTGACTGTCGAGCCTAAAGACTGATTTAAGTCATGTTCTAACTAAAGCACGCAATAGAAGGAATATTTTCAAATTAAAAAGAGTTTTTGTCCTAACCAACACCTGAAATTTATATTTTAGAAATGGCTTCTATTTCTTGCAGCTGAACAACAAAAAACTATGACAATGATCACCTCACGTGCTAAATGCTAACAATGTGAGTTTGAATGCCATTTTACATGACATTTATTGCCATATACTGAAAGCAGCAGCAGATAGTTCACCCCAGATCCTGAAAATAAAATAAACTGTTTGATATTGAACTCTAGAACTGTGACTCAGTGCAAACCAACACATATCAGTGATTCAGCATCTACATTTAATAATGTTAAAGAGGTTTAATATGTATTAATTAGATTATAAACCTTACCATTTTGTTGGAGTGCACTATTCTGTGCTTCTGAATGGCTGTATCTTAATTTCTGTCCTGTTTCGTCTGGTGCAAACAGCCACATTGCTTTGAATTGTCATTAATAATTAGTAATGTGACTTGTTTTGGTAATAAAATGTACATGTTTTCTTGCAAAATAAATATACATCCATCAGTAAGAACTGAAGTACATTTAAGACTCAAATAGTTCTGAGTTTGAGTAAATTTGAAAGGGAATACTTTATATTTGTTTTTGAGAGTGTGTGTGTGTGTGCTGCAGCTCTGCTCGTGGGTCTGTCAGTAGTAGGACAGGGGGCCGTTTCTACTGTCAGAGATGCTGCCACTCGTCTCACAGTGAACCGGTCTCTTTTCCTGCTATTCACTTCTGCATTAACATGAGCAGATGAGGAGACACAGGCTGTTTCTCAATATGCGTTCTTCAGCGGTCTTGCGTCCTCGTGTTCTCGTGTAACGTCATCATCATCTGCCGAAGTTCAGTTCCAATACTCAAGACCGCAAGAACGGAGGACGCGTGAAAGCTCCCGGATGTGTTCTTGATATCGAGGACGCACCGATGCAGACTTGAGCAGCGAACTCGCTCTAGAAGTCCCAGAAGTCATTGCGACTGGAGGTGGGAAGCGCAGCATTTTGTATAGATTTGTTATTAAAGTTCAGAGATGTACTTATTTACCTCAGGAGTTTCGCTAAATGAGACGGTGACAGTAAACATTACCATGAAAATCCTAATAAAGGCATAAACACATTAAGGGTGTTTGTTTGTTGAAATTCGTATTAAAATCTGTTTTATTTGTGATGTGCAGCGTATATTTGTGAAGTCTTTATGCAGAGTGTATATAGTGAAACGGGGGAAAACAATAAATCGCTGTATAAATGCTGTAATGTTTAAATAATTTTCAGTTAAAGATGTGTGAGGGTCATGTGACCATCAGGAAGAACGCAGCATCTCATTCCTCACAGGACGCGTTCTCTGTCCTCGCGGTCTCCCGAGTTCGTTCTTCCGATGTGACCTGGCAAAACCAGTCTCCACAAGAACACGAGTCCGTTCTCTACGTTCTTGGAATTGAGAAACAGCCACAGCCTGGTCACAGCACATCTTATTGGTGTGTAAAGTACATGTAGAAATAAATGACGAATGCAGGGAACTGGCTGTGTTTGCTGTTAGTTTGAGTCTTAATCACTATAACGTTTCAAAAAATCTCACACGTGTATTTGTCTTTTCTTTCTACAGGATATCAGCCTGTGGTGTCTAATCAACAAGGATGCCTGGGCATGATGGGAAGTCAGGTTTTACCACAAACACAGCAAGGCATTATGGGAGCTTACTCATCTGTAACCTCCTATCAGGTATAAAACTTACAAAAAAAACTCTCAAAAAGAGTCTCAAAAACCCTTTTGTATGAGGAACTACTTTCTTCCGCCATTTATTCACATCTGCAGCTGACTGCAGCAGAAACCGTTGCTACTTCACAAACACCACTTTTAGAGCTATTATTTGAATGATCCTCTATAGCGTAATGTCTAAAACGATAACAAAACAGGTGATTTTGCTCACATTTTAAGATTGAAATGCCATCAGTCTACAGAAATTTCCCAGTATTTCTCTGTTGCAATCAGGATAATTAAACCCCAAAAAAGCCAAAGCTAAGACCCCCAGTTTCTGTTTTTCTAATGATTTGTTCAGCTGTACGTTAATAAAATGTGGAGTTTTTCTCCCTCTAAGGTCTTATGCTGTCTCTGTCACCATCATGTGGCGAAAGTCAACTGTCTCTTTTTTTGGTCTGCTCAAACAGGCTGATGGCTGCCGATGCACTGAATCTCTGAAATTATAAATATTTAAAATAGGCACTATCCTTATAAATAAACTGCAGTTGCAATCTAAACAACTACATTTTTATTTTTCAAGACACTTCTATACAGTTTAAAGTGACATTTAAACTTTTACCTGTAGTGGTTGGTGCGTCGACACATGCACTCCGGTGCTCACGGCGACCTGAGTTCGATTCCACCTCATGGTCCTATGCTGATCCCACCCTTCTCTCTGCTTTCCTGTCAATTCTCTCCACTGTCTTATCTAATAAAGGTGAAAACCCGGGGTCGCCACAGCGGAATGATCCGCCAACTTATCCAGCATTTGTTTTTTACACAGCAGATGCCCTTCCAGCTGCAACCCATCTCTGGGAAACATCCACACATTCTCATTCACACACATGCACTACAGACAATTTAGCGTACCTAATTCACCTGTACCGCATATCTTTGGACTTGTGGGGGAAACCGGAGCACCCGGACGAAACCCACGCAACCAAGGGGAGAACATGCAAACTCCACACAGAAATGCCAACTGACCCAGCCGAGGCTTGAACCAGCGACCTTCTTGCTGTGAGGCGAACGTGCTACTCACTACGCCACCATGGCGCCCCTTAAAAAAATTATTATATAAAAAAAACTTTTTTACACACACACACGTTTATATATATCAGCAATATCACACGAGCAGCAGTGTTATATGGCTGAGTGCTGTAGTTCCTCATACATTCACATCTGCAGCTGCAGCTGCAGCTCAGAACAGCAGAAACCATTGCTACTTCACAAACGTCACTTTCATTCAATCATTCAAACACTAGTTCTAATGTCTAAAACGATGACCAAACAGGTGATTTTGCTCACATTTTAAGATTCTAAGGCTGAACGGCATGAAATGCCATCAGTCTACAGAAATGTCCCAGTATTTCTCTGTTGCAATCAGGATAATTAAACCCCCAAAAAGCCAAAGCTAACACTACTAGTTTCTGTGGTACAAATACAGCACTACAACATACAGAAGAGAGAGTTTGACTAAGAATGTCACTTACTTGTTCTATAATGATTTGTTCAGCTGTAGTTGGTACGTTTAGAAAACGCGGAATTTTTTTCTTCCTCTAAGGACTTATGCTTTCTCTGTCACTATCATGTGGTGAAAGTCAACCGTCACTTTTTTTGGTCTGCTCGAACAGGCTGATGGCTGCCGATGCACTGAATCTCTGAAATTATATTTAAAATAGGCACTTTCCTTATAAATAAACTGCATAGATGCAATCTAAACAACTACATTCTCGATTAAAAAAGCCTCAAGAGTACATTATGTTGTTCAGCAGCTGCAATATGTGTCCTCTGCTAGTCGCTGTGTAGACAGATTAATACACAAGGGGGAAGGGGCGGTACGAGTGCTGTCATTTGCAGAATATCGCACAGCTATCAGCCAATCAGATTCAAGAACCGGACAGAACTGTTGTATAAATATATATAGTAGTATTAGAATTTTTATATCCATTAAATAATATTATATAATTTATATACAATTAAAAAAATAGTTTGTTGTTGTTTATTATCATTCTTCTTATTATTGTGGTAACACTTTACAATAAGGTTCATTAGTGAATGCATTTACTAACATGAACTAATCATGAACAACACTTGTACAGCATTTATTAATCATAATTGAACATTTACTAACGTTAACTGAAATGAAAAAATACTGTAGAAAATGGATTGCTCATTGTTTGTTCATATTAGTTAATGCATTAATTAACATTGCTTAATGAACCTTAATGTAAAGTGTGACCATTATTGTTTGATTTATTTATATTATGATTTATTTATTTGCTCACTAATATATTTAATGCAAAATAATGGTAAAATTATAATTATTATAAAAAATAAATATTTAGTATAAAATATAATACATAGTAAAGTAATATAAAGTAATATAGGCTACATATATAATAATATAAAATACATACTATATATACAACGTATATTTCTTAATATATTTAAAAATGAATTTCTATTTTTAATTTCTAATAAAACATTTATATGTACTGTCTCTGTCTCTACTCTCAGGTACCACATCAGCAGCAGCAGCATCCATCTGCAGTGCTGGTGTCTGGTCAGGGCGGGCAGACGCAGTGTATGGTTCCCCCTGCTGGAGTTCAGCTTTACTGCAATTCTCCTCCTCCTCCATCTCTCAGTATGATGGGAGTCTCCTTCCAGTCATCTAGCTGCAAAAATGGCTGTAACGTTAACCAGAACCAGTGCTGGTACTGATATCAACGTATGCATATTCAGTATTTGTAGCTACACAATAATATGTTCAGCCTGTAGCACACGAGTCGGATGTCATCCCTCAGATTCAGCCTTTTCTACTTTGTCAGAAAATTGATTTGACTTTTACTTTACATTATTATCAGCTATGAGAGTATCATGTTTAAACTGCAGTGAGAGCATAATTTATACTATTTATATTCCTTGTGTTTTTGCCTATACATATGTTGTATTTGAATAGTTTATGATCCTATATATTTATCTCGTTTATAGAGGGTTATGTCACATGAGTGAAACTAGAGTCGGTGTTCTCCGTTATCAGCAACGTATAACTATGAAGAGCTGTTTTAAAATATATATATATTTTTGTTTGTTTGGTTGGTTGTTTTACAGAGTTTTATTTAATCAGATTGGGTAATATCTATGTGGCATTTCTCAAATATATTGCCTTTTAATTGGTAACTGCTTGTTGGCTTCTTTTGTTTGCACACATTTATAATTGTGTCAACTGATGCTCCCATGGACACTTCTAGATATTTAGAGCAGTGGTTCTCAACTGGTTTGGCCATGGGACCCACATTTTTACATGGTCATCAAGCCGCGACCCAAATTTTTAGGAACTATATTATAATTTTAGGAATTATAATTAATTAATTTGTATTTATTTGTTAACATACACAAGTAGTGACAGATTTAGAAATAAACAATATTTTATTGCTGTCATTTGACAAAATGTACCCAATTATAGAAATATTACAAAGTAAAAACGCGTGCATTTTAAAATAAATGTCCGGTATAAGCAAAATAAGTTAAAATTAAATTAAAATTAAATTAAAATAAGCGAAAATAATGTTTGTTTGTTTGTTTTTTTGACCACACACTCCGCGACCCATTAAAAATGTTCCCACGACCCAAAAGTTGAGAAACACTGATTTAGAGAACTACTTAAGAGACATTCTAACGGTAACGTACATTTTCTCTTATATAAAATGTGACAGGGCTTGACTTAAGCTTGTCGTCCTCAAAATATTATACAAAAACAAGCATGAAATCATACAATTCAATGACAGAACGCATACTTGATCAGTCAGCTTCTCCTCCATTAAATGACGCCATTTCCGATAGACTTAAAGATGTGTTGCACATATTTTATGTTAAATTTAAACCAAATGTTACCGACAGAAACATTGAAACAATTGTACATTTATTTGTTTTATACATTTTTCAAGAGTTCACTTAGCTGATGATTGATGATAAAGTGCATTTGGCATGCTGTCCTGGGAGAGAGCCCTGAGCTCAGAATGTCCTCGAGCCCGGGGCTCCCTCCTGTTTAAAGGGCGAGAGGAGAGTTTGAGCTCAGGTAAGTCTCGAGAACTCCCCCCGCTTGTGAACGTGCTGAGATATATCTGACTAGTTGCCTTAAGATTATTATTTAAAGTAGTCGATTTACTTATGCTGTATGTTTTTGGATGGTGGGAGGAAACAGGAGAACCCGGGGAAAACCCACACGAGCACAGGGAGAACATGCAAACTTCACACAGAAACGCCGACTGACTCGGTGGAGAGGCCGAACCAGCGGTGTTCTTGCTGTGAGGCAACAGTGCTAACCACTGGGCCGCCGTGCCGCTCTATCAGAGAAGGGGAGGAGTTGGGGTGGAAGGGGGGATTCTTCAAGACAAAGATGACCGGAGTAGAAAGCTCTGGTAATTTATAGTGTGTCAGGATTCATCTGATTGGTGCAATATACAGAGCTGATGTGGTACCAGCTGTGTTTAATCATAAGCACGTGATCCTCTAGAAATTAGTTTATAAATAAACCCCACGTAGGATTTATTTGTAGGATTTATTCAGAATTTTATGTTTTTAATCGACTGATGTGCATGAAAACTTAAACTTGCTATTTCTAAAGGTTTTCCCCCCCTAAATAACAGTTTTTAGCATAACAAAACTATTAAAGCTGTCGGTTCAATCGGGCTGAGGACAAGGACAATGACAGAGTTTGTAAGTTTGGAAAATGTTTTTAATAAAGAAAAGAAAACTGAGAACTAAGTAAATGTCATTCCTTAACAGAACAGCTCATAGAAATCAACCATCAGTCTATTTTAGAAAGTTTTGGGATGAAATACTTTTCATTCACTGTATCTGTTTTTATTTCAGGGACCGATAATGTACGTTCCTGGTAGAATGTCTCTTAAATTCATTCATTCAACTTCTTTTTTAGCTTAGTTTATTAATCTGGGGTCGCCACAGAATGAATAAAGAGAAAGGAGGAAACCCACGCGAACACGGGGAGAAACATGCAAACTTCACACAAAAATGCCAACTCACCCAGCCTATGCTCGAACCAGCGACCTTCTTGTTGTGAGGCGATCGTGCTACTCACTGCGCCACCGTGACGCCAATATAACGCACCTGTTGGTTCTAACACAAACACTGCTAAAATAACAATACATTCATATGGGCTTTAGGATCAAATACGATTCCTGAACGAATCATTCAGAGCGAATCAGTTGATTCATTTAAAAGATCCGACTCAAAAGAATGATCTCGTCTGGCGATGTAAATTACACCCTGAAAGTAATTCTGATTGATTACATTTCGGTAATCATGTTAGTTTTCAATCAGCTGTCTGTAATTAGAACAAACAAACAAACAAAAGGCGTCTGAAATAAATAGTTTGAATCATTTGGACTTTTCTACAGGCGGAAGAAGTCATAGAACAAGAAGGGTGAGTAAATTAGGACGTAATTATATTATCAATCATATTTTAAACGCAATGTTTACGTGTAGAACCACCATTACTTTTGTGACAAAATATCCCACAAGTTCAAGAGAGCGGGGAAATTACAGCCAATCACAGGCGTTACTGTTGAGCAATCGATAGCAGTTGCCAATCAGAAGCGCTTCGATTAGTCATCGATGAGTTTTGAACGTGTGCATTTACTGACGGAATTCTGCGGGGTCAATCATGAACGAAAAAGTAAAGTAAGTTAAATATTCATTATTAATTTGACTCTTATGAGTTTTTGCATAATTTTTGTAAGACTAACGTCCTGGGCTGAATTGTTTTGTTTGTAATTAGGTCGCTACATTATGTAAGACAAACTGCTCCAAACAAATCGTGTTTTATGCTAATCGTTACATTGCTAACGTTACATCACGAACAGTAATCGTCAGAAAGGATTTTTAGTCAAAATATTGCTGTCCTACACGTAATGAGCTCTTTATTTGTTTAATTGACCAGCCATTTTAATTAATTTATCATTTGAAGGTCATAATTAAAGGATCAGTCCGTGTTCTGCTTGATTCTAAGACCATGGTTGAAGGATTTTGTTTTATGAACATATTATTTTTATATTTTTATTATATA
>CAIGQQ010006278.1:0-23124 GCA_903798035.1 Danio albolineatus | reverse complement strand
GCTAGTAGGAGTGTGTATGGATGTTTCCCAGTGATAGGTTGCAGCTGGAAGGGTATCCGCTGAGTACAACATATGCTGGACAAGTTGCCGGTTCATTCTGCTGTGGCGGCCCCTGCAGGCACTAAACTGAAAAGGAAATGAATGGATGAATGAATGAATGAATGATGTTAGAATAAAAAAAAAACAAGGAATTTAATTATTTCTGTGTGTGTGAGAGAGAAAACAGATCAGAAATGTGAGTCATGCATTGCAATCTTTCACTCCAGTCCACTTCAATTAAATAAAAAAGACCTGGCTATTCTTCAGAAGCTCTTCTATTGCGTTCTGTGCAAGAATGTAATTCATGCAGGATTAAAGTGACACGAGGATGAGTAAGAGATGACAAAATTTCATTTTTACATGCTAATATGCTATCCATTTGACTGATAGCACAGGGGTAAAGGAGTGCTGGAGTTGTGATCTCAAAACTAATTCCCTTGAGGTTTTTATAATAGGCTTTTTACATTCATGAGTAAAATAAGGCCTGAGGTAAAATCATAATTTGATGATACTTGGACGTTTGCTGTACAAGGTAAACTGCATACAGTCTTGCTCAAACATTTGATTGAGTTACATAGAAACATAAGCTTTATTAAAAATAAACTCAACATACTTTCAAATGTGTTTTAGATATGGGTGTGTGTAATTTACCTCACAGGGAATATGTGTCATCAGGTTACATATTCATTTCACTTTATTTTTAAGTATTTATTTATTTTTCAAATATTTATTAATCAATACATTTATTAATGTATTAAAATCAGGATTTTTTTCACAGTATTTCCTGTTATATTGTTCTTTAGAAGAAGGTATTATTGTTCTTGGTTTGGCTGGAACAAAAACCACTTTAACATTTTTGAAAAATTATTCATAAGGTTAATTTTATTAGCCCCCTTAAGAAATATATATTTTTGATTGCAATAGAAGAAATTAGTGTTTTTTAATGACTTGCCTAATTAACCTAACTTTCATCGTTAACCTAATTAACCTAGTTAAGCCTTTAAGTTTAACTTTAAGTTAAATACTGTCTTGCAAAATGACTAGTTCTATATTCATCATGGCAAAGTCAAAAAAAAAATTAGTTAATAAAATTATTAAATTTTAAAAATGTAAAAAAAATTGTGTCTCCATTAAACATCAATTGGGAAAACCTTGAAAAAGCATAAAAATGTCACAGAAGGGCTAATAATTTTGTCTTTAACTGAATAAACTGTAAAACAAAATCCCAGATGGTGCCACTGGTGGTGCAGTGGGTAGCACAATCGGTAACACTTTATTTTGATGGTCCATTTGAGTGTTAGTAGACGGTCTGTTTATTATCTGTTGATACTGCTGCTAAACAGACATTTAACTGATTATAATGAACTTTGCAAGTACATGTCAACTGACACTAACCCTAACCCCAACCCCAACCTAACAGTCTACTTATAATCTAATGAGAATTAGTTGACATGTAGATGTAATGTAACTTAAATTCAACATACGGACCATCAAAATAAAGTGTGACCGCACAATCGCCTGACAGTAAGAAGGTTGCTGGTTCGAGCTGGCATTTTTGTGTATAGTTTGCATGTTCTCCTCATGTTCACATGGGTTTCCTCCTGGTGCTCTGGTTTGCCCTACAAGTCCAAAGGCATGTGGTATAATTGAATTGGGTAAGCTAAATTGTCCGTAGTGTATGAGTGTGAATGAGTGTGAATGGATGTTTCCCAGTTAAAACATATGCTAAGTTGGCGGATAACTAGGCGTTTCATTCCGCTGTGACGACCCCAGGTTAATAAAGGGACTAAGCTGAAAAGAAAATGAATGAAATCACAGATGCCAATTAAAACAGACAGTGAAGTATTTGGATAGCACATTTCTCACATGCTGCTACTTTTTAGGCTGGACATTTATATTACATTTATTATAAGGAATGAACTGTATAAGAAATGTTCTTTACAATGTCTGTAAATATTTAGTTTTATTTATGGCTGCTAGAAAACAATTGTACATTATTTACATTACGGTTTCTCCTTTAAATGCATGAATCTTTCCATTCCACAAAAGATTCTTTAGTGATGAAAGAGTTTTTGGATTATTAAAATGTTCTTCATACCAAGACTATTTATGCTTTGTAAATCCTTCATAAAGGACAATTAAAGGCTCAGTATCAAATTAAAAATAAATCTTTACAATCTTTTCTAAAAAATAAAATTACTGACGCAGAACGGTGTTGACCATGATGGCGGGGTTCGAGTCTGGCAAAGAACAGTTCCAGATGCAGGTAAGACAAAAACAAAAGCCAAAAAATAAAACAAACAAGTAAATAACAGTGTGAGAATATGGTAAAATCTGAAGACGTGGTAAAAACCAAGCTGCTTTTTCTTTTTCTGGATTGCTTTTGAAAACACAGCCTCTAGAGCATTTATGTGAGAACAGTAGGCATTACTGGCACACAAATTTGAGATCTCAAAAAGCCTACACAGCAATCTCTGGCAGATTTGCGAACACAAAAACTGCAAAAAAACATACCTCCTGGGACGTATTTGGCGCTCTCCAGAAATGGATATAGGGATACATAATCAGAACGAGCCTGGGTTGATTAATGTACAGTTAATGCTCAGCAATTAATGAATTAACTATTTGCTAATGCTTAATGAATGATTTAAAGTGTGTAGTTGTTATAAAGTGTTACCTGTTGGGTACAGAACTGCTCACTATTGACCTTTTTCTGCCCCTGCCCACTTTTAATACTTCGCTCTTCCGCATTTTGTCTTCCAACTTCCAGTACACTGACACTACATCAGTTGACTCTTTCGGAAAGTCATTGCATAGTGTATAAGTAACTGTAATTTTAGAAAAATGGCATACCTATATAATGCTAGTTCAGCAAATGCTTTGAGCTGGGAGTACTGTAAAACCTCCCTCTCTCATATTGCCCCATCCATTGTTACCGTCAATATGGGTAGGCAATATGAGCCAGAGGTAACTTACGGGGATATTTTTAATTACTTTGCCCTGCCACAAGGAGTAGATAGAGCGTTTATGAAGACTTATAAAAGTACCGAGGCCTACCAATATTTACATAGTGGGAAAGTTGGTGGTGTTCTAATACACAGTGAGGGTGATTTCGTCTTTTTAAAAGCAAATGTGCACCCCAGCCAGTCGAGCAGTCCAGGTCACTCAGTGTGGGTGCTACTTAGTAAGCAGGGATCAGTGGAGACTACAGGATTTTCGTGCATCGCTGGTTTAGGAAGGTCCTGTAGCCACGCAGTCTTTATATTATGGAAGGCAAGTAAATATATAAATAAATAGTAATGTTAAATAATAAAATAAGGTCTCTAATAAAGTAGGGTCTGTGTTATCATAAGTAAGCCATTAATATAAACAGTATGCCAATGTATTTGTGTAATAATACACAGCTGCTGACTCGGTTACCATCAGCAGACCAGTATCTGGTCAAATCTCTTAATTTGTGAGGTATTGACCTTATTCTTCAATGCTGAAGTGTGCTCGTTTTTGTGATTGTTTTAAAACTTCCGATTCAGTCGCCTATGGGAGAAATGACTAGGAATAATAAACGGCAGAGAATGGTCAAACTACTCACTCTAGAAACAAGTGTTTACATGACTATACAGACAAAATAGAATAATATAATAAGAAAACATCAGTTTGCAACATAAGGTTCTTAGAGAAACCAAAATGGTTCCTATACTGTAGAGCTTTGCAGCAAAATCCTTCTTTGCATGTTTGAGAGTTAGTGAACATATCAGGATGGTGCTAATCATATATTCAGAGCTGCTACCGAAACCTTTTACCGTTGATCAAGATGGACAGAACTAATCACTCTGAATCCCCTGAAGACTCACTCCGAGTGAACAGATTCGCAAAGCAATCGGTGTGCAGCATATATTTTTGACTAACAGTTTTTTGCCCTCAATCACACAAAGGTTGAAAAAACCGTTTAACTTCACACTAATTATAGAAAAAGGCTAGCCAAATTGTCACATATCAATTCAAAAAACAGCGTACCGGATACGGTAAAACTAAAGAAGGTCTCTGTACGCTATCTGAGTGAATTTTTGAATCGATGCCAAAAGCCCATTTCCAAACCAATCTCACAGCAACGCTTAAACTCTTCTGCCTTCAAGACAAGAATTAAAGGCAGCATGAGTCAGTGAATTTATCTGCCAGCATGTAGATGTTCGGTCCCAAGGCTACAGAATCTCACCTCTAAAGCTTAACTGTAATTGCTGAAATACAGACTTAATGGAGTCAAATGAGCCAGCAGCCTTCACAACACTATTCGTTCTGAATATTAATTGAACGGGCAGACAAATTCATACATTCTAATGCATTAGTCCTAGTAGCATGTTAAAGTTTCTTTATTTCTATGTTAATGGGAAACTATTATTCCCTTTGGTCTATTAACAATTGGAATGCAAGGAAAAATGTCTCTATATACAGTTTATATGTAAATGTATTTTTTAAAATTCTTACAGCGTGTATTTCAAAATGATTTATTACAAACATTAATATTGACATTATTAGCATTAATAATGTTGCAAAATCAAGTCATCATATCAGATGTTAAACATCTTAAAGCTCTCTTTAAAGTTCTCTTTGTTATTAACAAAGATGAGATTTTTCAGTCGCTAACAAGCGCTTAAACTTCAGATACTTTTTCTAAACTCTTGACACAGACCCACACCTACAAAACACAACTGGCCAAATGGATCATTTTCTTCTCAGAAGTACATTTTTGTTACAGTTTTTCTTAGTTGTTTACACACAATTACTTGTACAAAATGACTACAACAACTGATGCACCAACCCCCTGAACCAATTCTGCTAAACTACAAGCACAATTCCTGCTTTGGCTTAAAACACACATTTTTTCAAAACACTGTCAGAGCACCCAGAGGAAACCTACGCGAACACGGGGAGAACATACAAACTCCACACAGAAATGCCAACTGACCCAGCTGAGGCTTCACCAGTGACCTTTTTGCTGTGAGGCGATCATGCTAGCTACTGTGCCACCGTGACGCCTCTCCCTGGTAATTAGTTACTTTTATAATTATGTAACTCTGTTACTACTTGTGAGAAGTAACTAGTAACGATAGCTAATTACTCTTTTAAAGGAGCGTGCCCAACACCCAACACTCAACACTAGTTTGTAAACAAATAAAACTTAATTAGAGATTATCACCCAAATTTATTTACGCTTCATCAACAAATGAGAGCTTAGGAGATATTTAATCACAAACTGTTTTCTAAAACATACTTTCAAATAAACTATATTGCTTTGTGAAAGCATCTTAAAGCATGACATTATTTCATGACAGTAAAGAAACCGAACAGCACTGCATAACCTCAAGGTTAAAAAAGAAACAGGTGGGACAAAGGTGATGCTAACATAAATGATTTTCTTGGGTGACTGCAAAAAGACCAAACTTTAATGCATTTATAATGAGGGTTGAGAGGTGGCTAGACTCATAGCTTGAAGTCCTTGATTTGAGTGAAAGATTATTAAAAAGTTTTTATATGTCACATTCTGCTGCTCTAGATGTGAACTGAATAAAATAATAGAAGAATCTTTAGAAGTACCTAGTAACTGCAAAGCAGCACACTGGCATCCACTGCGAATGATCTACTGACAATGTGCAAATTAAAGGCAATCTTGAAATAAAGGTCCAAAGACTATTAATATTTTTTTAGTAATGACTTATAAAACTACTTATTTTTTTGTTCCCTAATGAACTTTTCAGTGTTCAGATCTTAAAAGAGACAGTTTTGAATAAATCTAAAGGACATTTTTTGCATTTAAAAAAAGCCTTTGTGCAAAGGAAAGTTTCTATGAATATTAAAGGCACAATTTGTAGGATTTTTCATTAAAATATCCAAAAAACACTAGAACAGTGTTATAGAATTTGCTGACTTATGAACATACATTATTCAAATTTTCTTTAAGAATGTTCAAATCTTGAGAACTGAGCAGTTTTAACTACTTACATGGGTAATTTGATAATAATAATACAAGGATCGATAGATTTGTCCTTCACAACACACACAGACATCTCAGATCAGTTCATCCAGATATTTTAATCTGATTTGATAAACCAAATTAGCGCGAGATCTGTTATCAAGATCAAAACATCCAAAATCTGCCAAATCATCTTAGATCATTTAAGTGAGGTATGAAGAACAGACCCCAGTTCACTTGATTGTTTGTCCTGCCTACCACTGTGCCTGGTTGGCTGTTTCACTTTTCACTACTTCAACCAATACCACTGCTTCATCCTGATTGGTTACTGCTTTGCAACACAGATCCAGTTTTAGCCAATCCCCTCATGCCAGCTCTCCTTTAAAAACTCTTCATTCCAGCAGTTTGATAGCTCGCTTTGTTTGCGTTTGTGCTTGACATTCTGATAGTGTTGATATCCCCGTTTGATCAGTATGTTGATATCGTGCTTCCTTATTTAATTACACACACACACACACACACACACAAAAGATTACTGCTGCTTGTTCAAACTACCTGTTTCAAGAGTTCACACTTAGCTGATGATTTGATATAAGCTTGTTTGGCATGCTGTCCCGGGAGAGAGCCCTGAGCTCAAGGGATCCTCGAGCCCAGGGCTCCCTCCCGTTCGTAGAGCGAGAGGGGAGCTTGAGCTTAGGTAGCTCTCAAACTCCCCGGCTGTGGCAGCTAAGGAAAACACCTGAGGAGGGAGTTAGACCAGTGCCTGAATTGTTTAATCTGTTATGAATTATGTATATCTTTGGATGGTGGGAGGACACCGGAGCACCCGGGGGAAACCCACATAGACATGAGGAGAATATACAAACTCCGCACAGAAACACCCACTAGCCTGGCGAGGACCAGGTCTGGCAGTGTTCTTGCTGTGAGGTGACAGCGCTAACCACTGGGCCGCCGTGCCGCCCGATCTAAGAAAAGGAGGAGAAGGGGGAGGAAAGGAGGGTTTTCTTCCATATGAAGATAGCTGTGGATTGGAACTGTGGTTATTTATAGTAAATGGGGAATCATATGATTGGGAGATCAAGATTAGTTAATGTGAGACCAGCTGTGGTAAATCATTAGCACGTAATCCTCTCGAAATTAGTTTGTAAACAAACTTCACTTAAAATATGCTGAAACAACACAATTCTTTGGCCAATTTATATGTTTTATGTTTAGTCCACTTAAATTTGTAAACCATTTAGTTAGCTTAAGCGTTTTGTGTCCTGGTTAGGGGATTGGTAGTTCCCAGCATGCTTTGTGTGGGATTGAATTAAGAATGGGAAATGTAGACAATAAAAGTAATCTTAAATGTTTAATGTTAATAGAAATAATTGTAAGAGTTCAGTCTTCAGTTTGACGATTTAGAAGATTTTCATGTAATGCTTAGGGTTTTGAAATGAAGCACCCATACTTTAGGTGTTGACAGATTAATTAGCAAAACTGCAGTTTGTTGCTTTGCTCAGTGAGCAATAACTGTCCTGAAATTAGTTCTGAGATCAGTTTCAGTCAACTGTTTATGTAACTCATCAAATGTGCTTAAAATGGCTCTTTAGTTCATTTAGGATAACTTCAAATAAAATGAAGAGACTTCAAAATGTACGACACGTAACAGACATACATGATATTATCAGACCTTTGAGTTTAGGTTAAATAAAAATACAAATGTATTTAAACTTTTATTTGACAAAATCACGTTGGACCAACTCAGTTGCATTTAATTGTGCAAATAGTTTTTTTATTGGTGCTACACAAATTGATTAGATGGGAAAATTGCCTTCAATTAAATTGAGTTCATCCTCCGGGTGTTCCGGTTTCCCCCACAAGTCAAGACATGTGCTATAGGTGACTTGGGTAAGCTAAATTATCCATAATGTATATGTGAATGAGTGTGTATGGATGTTTCCCAGTGATGGGTTGCAGCTGGAAGGGCATTCGGTATGTAAAAACATATGCTGGATAAGTTGGCGGTTCATTCCGCTGTGGCGACCCCAAATTAATAAAGGGTCTAAGCTGAAAAAGAAAATGAACGAATAAATTGAGTTCATCCAATGAGTTATTTTTTTTTGAGTGCAATTTGTTGTTGGTGTTGTTTGACTTTGTTGCTGTCTGTTTCTACACTTTCCATTCCTTCAACAACCTTCAACAACCATTCCTTCTGTACCCTCATGTTTGTCATTGAGGTTAGAAAGGCTGGTAGGTAAGTCACGTGACATACATCTCAACACGTAGATTTATAACTGTGTAGAGATACATTAGATAATAGGTGTCAACCCTTGTAGTTTTGGTTAAGTTGTAAGTTAATGTGGATTAGGTAAGACGTCTTTGATGTTGAAGATTTATTTTTCATATTTTGTTTATCAGTTTAAGGCCCAATCCCAATTCTACCCCTTAGCCCTTCCCCTTACCCCTCGTTTTGTGCGTTCACGTCAAGGGGTAGTGGTGTCCCAATTCTCTTTAGCTTGAAGGCGTAGGGCTAAGGGCAAGGGGTATACACCCCTAACATTGAAGATTTTTCAGGACCACATTTAAAACGGAGGGGTAAGAAAATTTCCCAGAATACACTGCCACAACGGCAGATAGCTGAACCCGGTAGTAAGGAGATCCACAAATTAGTATTTTTTGTCATTATTATGAATTTTTATGACAAGCAAACATATGTTTTAATATATTCATAACCGCGTTCGTCTTTTACCGTCATGCTTAAAAAAACGCTAAAAAAAAATCCCCGCTAAATTTCGCAATGTATAATCCATAATCATAACTCATGTACAGCAGTCCCAGAACATTCTGACACACGATGACACTGGAATACCCTGTCAGTAATGTCTAGTGGCTGGGAATGAGCTTTTACAGTGTCTGCTATAATGTTATGTTGTTTTTGTGTGTTTACATAGATCAGTACGGCCACGGAGTAAATGCACAGTACAGTTCCGATCTTATTGCCACATTAGATCGTTATGATAACATAATATACGCCTTCAGTGATTTCCTGAAGATAAACACCAAAAAATAACACAACTGGAATAACTACAGCAGTCGTGATCGTCTGATCTCATATGAAGCAAGAGATCGCGATGACATATGATGACACATGCAGATGTTGAAGTGCTGGCCCAATTCTTAGGGGTAAGTTTTGAAGCCCTTTCCCTTAACCCTCAGTTGTAAGGGCCAAGGGGAAGGGGTAGGGGTACAAAAACAGAATTGGTATTGGGCCTAAATATTAGTAAGACTGTTTTGGTTTTGATTAGTTCTTTTTTTAGAGCTTCCCATAGCCAGTCTTTATAAATTTCATTGATTCTAAAATTTTAAATAATGTAAATAACTTACCCACTGTTTTACCATCACCACTTATAAATAAATCACTATTATTTGTACACAAGTTATTGTTGTCTGTTCTTACTTTGAAATACAATCTTCTTTGAGTTTCTGTTTTAACCAAGTCTTCAATCCACATGTGCAACCCCACTCCCCTTGACTATCCAGGGGTTGTAACATTAATTCTGGCCCAGCATGATGCAAAAATCTCTCTCTCTTTTTTTTTTTGTCCAACACTCACAGGTGCAAAAACGAGCTCTGCCCACTCTTCAAAGGTTGCGAGAGCGTATAGCTTGATATGGTATCGCAATGACAGCGGTTTCAGTTTTAATGATTCACAAATGTAGCTGATCTGTGATATATCACAGCAGAGGCTGTCATTTTAATTACTGTCCACACTTATCTCCTCTGCCTTTATTATGGTAATAAGGTTTAAATGTGAAGCCAGATCTGTTTCCTTTTATAACAACATAGCTCAAATCCTCGGCAATTTGTTGTCCTTTTGTCTATTTCTCAGCCAGTTTTTGCTCATTGGTCATGAACGCTGACTGGAAATGAGCACAACCCCAAGGGGCCACCGGGATGAAACACAAGACTCGCTCAGTCACAGTGACATTTTCTCAAAGCTCTATGGCATGACTATAACAATACCATTAAGCACCTGTCATAGCGCTAACATCTATTGTGTGCATTCTGAAAGACTGTCTCCAAATATGTGCTTGCGGCCAGAATCAGTGCAGATGATTAGACATGACAGCGATTTCTAAAGCTCTGGGGCACAATCACAATTCCCCGTGCTACATTTTGACCCTTCTCCATAAGTGTCAACATGACACCATCTGAAACGGAGCGAGAACAAAAGCAACTTGCCCAGTCGTATTATTAGTATAAAGGTCAAGTAGGAGCTCTTGTACTGTCTACATGTCCTTATCATTTTGTCAGAGGTATGCGAGGCACAGTGTTAAAAAAACAACTAAAAACCTGGCTTCTGTCCAGAGGAATATTCACTCTTTCGCCGAGACCCCAGAGGTCGGGTGCTTGAGAATTTGATCGTAGATAAGGTGGTGCATTACGACATTATGATTGATAGAAAAAGCTAAAAATAAACTGGTGAGCAGAAATGAGGGCGACAACCTCAATTTCAGACAGGCCCTGGTGTACTGTAAACAGGAGCAAGATTAAAGAAGAGTTCACATCATTTCGTAAATGTTAGGATGGACAGACATCAGATTTAATATTGTTTTGGAAGGGGAAAAGCAAGGTCAAAGCATGCGTTAGTGCCGCAGGAGAAGATGGTTTAAAGAAATGCTGATTTTACGACCCTCCCACATCTGGTTTCACCTAAAGCTCTAATAACCCTCCATTATGTTCCAGTGAAGTTTCCAGAGAGTCATTTAGCAGGAATTAGTAAGACAAACTGGGGACCTCCACCAAAAGGAGAGAATCCAAATACCTGCCATAAATATATAGAGAATTTTTTGAGTGATTTCTTATTTTCAGCCTCAGTGGAGTCAATTAGGAGACGCACGGGTAATGTATTGTTTTTAAATCTCGCATGATAGGATTGGGAGAATGATATGATTTACACATTCTTTCCGCAGTAATGTAGTTCAGCCAGGTGATATCTATTAGAAAACACTCACTTTACATAGTCATGGCTCGCCGCTCCATATTTCCACCGATAAACATTCCAAGTGCAAACGGCTCATATAATCAAATGATTCCTCATGATTGGTTTACTGCATAATTCCATAGTTTAGATACTGTGTATTGTTTCATGCCTGAATGAACGTTTGTCTTGAGCTATTCATTTAATCAATTGAATTTAACGCTACAAGAATTTTCTGATGACGGTTTTCCATGCAAAGGTTAAAACAAATGTTTCATTTCCTTCATTTTATTTCAGCCATAGTTGCCATCTCTCTCTAATTTACATTTATTTACTGTGCTGGATCATCCAGTAAATACAAATATTTAGGAACCATAAATTAATGCCTAGTCATTTAGCTTCTTTTAAATTGTTGTTGCCATAGAAACATTCTGACAGTTTGAATCAGATAATTGCCTCATTTAAAAGAACACCTTATCTGTAGAAGCATTGTCTGTAAGTTTATTATCTGTTTGTATTTATATTTATCTCAGAAATTAATGTAATGTACATAGATAACTACAGCTTATTGTATGTACATCTTTTACCTAGTTTCACTCTGTTTCAACATACTCAATGTGGCATGGAATAAAACAGCATTCTCCCACAATCTCATGTGTTGGAAAGAGTTTATCTGTCTGTCTAACTTTGGGAAGAGAGATACCGGAGTGAGGGCAGAACATTTCATTTATATACATTTATTTACATTAACACTTCTACATTACATTTCTCATGTACATTTCTAATAATATTTAGTTTGTCTTTGTGGTCATAAAAATACATAATATTTTTCTAGTTGTTCTGCAAGATGATACTGTAGCTCAATAATAGCTCAAAGTGCAATTTAAAGACTATAGGCTTATTAGGTTAATTTGGTAAGTCATTAAACAGCAAAGATTTGTTCGTAGCCAAATGGGAAAAATATTTTACTGGGACTAATAAAATTGACTTTTAAAGCAGTCTTTTAAAAAATGAAGAAATAATTTACCTCTGAAAGAATTTCTCCTGAAAAAAAAATCTATGAATGAAACTTCCTGTCTCTGTTAAAGATCACTTATAAAATAAGAACAAAAATAAATGGAAACACTTTATTTGGATGGTCCATTTGAGCATCAGTAGACTGTCTGCTTAATATCTGTTGATACAGACATTCAACATACATTTAACTGACTATATGAAACTTTGCAAGTACATGTAAACTTATACTAACCCTAACTCCAACCTAACCTACATGTCAACTTACCGCTTTGAGCAGATGTTTAGCTGAAATAAAAATCTGGCTTCCAGCTAACTTTTAAAAATTAAATAGCGACAAAACTAAAGCCCTTCTCATCGGGACTAAAAGTGTTTTGAATAAAGTTGACAATTTTACAATAGACATTGATAATAGCACAATTCTTCCTTCTGTGCAGGTAAAGAGTTTGGGTGTCATCTTGGATAGCACACTTTCATTTGAAGGTCACATCAATAATATTACGCGTACTGCATACTTCCATCTGCGTAATATCACTCGTCTCCGCCCTTCTCTCACAACCAATAACACAGCAGTTCTCATCCGTGCATTAGTTACTTCACGTCTTGACTACTGTAATGCATTTCTCTCTGGGCTTCCTTCTAAACTTCTCAATAAACTTCAACTAGTTCAGAACCATGCAGCTCGTATCATCACTAGGACTTCATCCCATGAGCACATCACACTACTTCTCTGTCAGCTTCACTGGCTTCCAGTAAAGTTTCAAATTGATTTTAAAATACTACTTTTACCTTTCAAGGCAATTCATAATCTTGCTCCTCACTATCTCACCGAACTTCTTCATATCTATACCCCTTCTTGCATCCTTATATCAGCCAACTCTTTCTCCCAGGTGCCACCTCGCACTCGATTAAGCACAATGGGAGACAGATCCTTTAGCTCTATGGCTCCTTGGCTATGGAACTCTCTACCCCTGGACTTAAAGAGCAGTGAAAGTCTTCACAATTTTAAATATCGCCTAAAGACCCATCTTTTTAAGCAGGCTTTCTTTAAATATATATATGTGCATGTATGTATGTACGTGTATATGTGTATATATATATATATATATATATATATATATGTATATACATGTATATGTACATGTATGTATGTATATACACTTAAAATGCTTGTTCGGCAATGTTTTATTAATTGTTTTAATTTGTTTCCGTTTTGGCTGTCGATGCTTGTTGTTAGGCAACCTTGGGTGTCTAGAAAGGCGACAACTACAAATAAGATGAATTAATATTTATTTTATTACTCTAACCCAAACCCTAACCCCAACCTTAACCCCAACCTAACAGTCTACTTATAATCTAATGAGAATTAGTTGGCATGTAGATGCAATGTAACTTAATTTCAACAAACAGACCATCAAAATAAAGTGTGACCAAATAAATGAATAAATAAATGAACGAACGAACGAACGAACGAACGAATGAATGAACGAATGAACGAACGAACGAACGAACGAACGAACGAACGAACAAACAAACAAACGAACAAACAAACGAACAACCAACCAACCAACCAACCAAACAAACAAATACATTTCACAGGAGTGTCTGTGTATATATACATTATGTGTGTGTGTGTGTGTGTGTGTGTGTGTGTGTGTGTGTGTGTGTGTCTGTGTGTGCGTGTGCGTGTGTTTACCGTTTGCACATATGACTAAACTTGACAAAAAGAACATAACTAATTCAAACTAAACACACAAACTAATTCAAGAAAACACAAAATAATTTAAATAGTACCAGAGGAAAATTTTCAACCCACTGAATATTTGCTCCACTAACATTTGTGCATAATAATGACAAATAATTGGCTTTCAGGAGATGGCAATTGTGTTAAGTACCTGATGGATTTGTAGCAGTCTCATTTTTTAGATGCTTTTTTGGTCCGCTGAACCACATTTCCACTTCAGCAACTGACCTTGAATCCATACAATGTATGGGATGAGATTGGATGAGTCGCATTCAAAGCTGTAGTGACTATAAATGAATGTAAGTGTACACAGCACATTCAGTGTACTGTGACAAGCTGTTGCCTAGCAACTCTAAACAGCCCACAGCTGGACTAATGAACTATATTGAGGAACAATTTTCATTACAAATAAAACAAATAATCATTCAGAATTTGTTGAACTGCTGAGCATTGCTAGATATAACGACATAATCAAATCATATAAGCAATAAAACAAACTATGTACTGGAAACAAGTTGGCTAGAAAAACAACTTTTGACGATTTACTGAAAGAGAGACAGCAAAGAACCAAGTGTGCCATATCAATTTGTTTCAGTGCACTTTTGTATAGTCACAATTTGGACTAAATTACTCAATTATTCATTTCTCTCTCTTGTGTGCCATCTTTTTGATTTGTAGCACAAGCGTTTGAGGAAATGAATACCCAAATTCCTCCTAAGAACAGTGGTTTGGGCTTAAAAAGGATGTTTTTTATGATTTTTATATTAGCGTGCTGCATCTTGTCTGTTTCTTTATTCATAACGATATAAATATTCTATTTTCAGAAGACCTCAATTCCGAATAAAAAATACATCTGGGTTTTTTATAAATCGAAAATGTTGCAGCTCAGACAAAAACTCCCTAGGATTCACCTCGGCTACATTTATGCGATTGTCTAGACAGGAATTGAGGGGGAAAATCTGCACAGGAAATATTAGATTACACCACAGATGTTACTTTACTTGAACAATCTGCACCCTAAATTATTAATACATCTTTATGATTTTATTTTTTACCCATACAAAAGCACCAAAAAAAGCCACAGACTAGCACCTAATCAAAAATCTGGCAAAAAAATATTAAAACCATTCACAATAGAGGATCCCCTGGATCTCACGCACAAAGAGATGATTCTAGAATCAGAATAGAATTCATTCAAAGCAATCAGTCCAACACAAATCACCAAGGCTGGGTATTGTAGGAGAAGTGGTGCAGAATGCTAAATGTGTATTACTATATTTAAACTGGCACATTCACATTATGAATGCAGTCATGCTTTATATTTACAGAACCATTGATTGCTAAGGGGTTAAGTCAAAGTCCCTTTCAAGGAAAAGGTCTGTTCACATGGCGGCTACATTTGCGATGGGCAGTTCATCCAAGACTTCCTCCAAAGTCTTATCTAAATGAACAGGGGAATCCTGAAATCTCAATAGCTGCTTGCTGAACCCGCAGTTAAATGACATATTTTAAATGATCAACAAAATCTGAAGTGACTTGTCCCATTACTTTTGTTGCCTTTTTGTTCTGAGTTTAAGTTTAATCTGCTGTGCATGCACAAATTGGCAAGTATTTCATCACACCGGCTGTTTCAATAGGAACCAAAAGACATGGTTAAAAAAAAGCAGGAAGAATACATAGAAAAATAAAAAGGGATGACACTGGACACAATATGGGATACAATGTCGTTTTTCTTGTCAAAAGCAAGGCAAGCATGCAGTAGTTTGCTGAACAACACCAGGGATTACCATAACACACAAGCAGACCAGTACAAACCCCTGCCCCAGGGCTTTAAATATTGACAGGTCTAGATGAGCTAATCTGACTGGAAGGCAGAACTTCCTTTGCTGTTGTGGATGCTTATGAGGATTGTAATTAACATACAGTAGCAATGCAATTGAACCACCTTTGATTAAGCATTGTCTAAATCTGATGGACTTTTGGATTAATATTAAGCATAATACAATAAAGCAATGTTGCTTGGCTTTCCCACTGAGAATGGGCAACAAAACTGTATCCAGATCAGTTAGATCAGTTGTTGGCAATTTTTTTTTGCAATCCTCCAATCAGAATGCAAACAGAGAATCACATGACAGGCTTAAAGCTGTCCAAAAAATAAAGCGGTGCGTGACTGTCAGCTGACATGCTCCATAGTGATAAAGACACTGTTTCCCAAACGGATTCTGTACATGCGGTTTGAAGCGTAACGAAGGAGGATACTGGGTTTTGGGTGCGTGTTTGAACAGACATATAAACATCAACTAAACTGTTTGCTAATGTATACTATTGAATTTTCTTTTGTAAATGATAATGATATTAAAAATATTACTGACTGTTTAACTGGTGCTGGTGGTGAGGGGGGGTATTCCTTATTTTCACATCCCAGTGCTAACAGGTATGGAACAAAGTGTCTTTGACTTGTGTGTATTGTATCCAAGCATTTGAAAAAAAAAGGGTTAAGAGTTCTGCAAAAATGTGAATTTTGTGTCAAGAGTTTTGAAAATTGACACCAGGGTTCTGAAATTTGTAACAAAACCATTGTAATAATCTGTAATAACGAGTTGTGGGAGTTAGGGTGGTTTGGAACTGAATTTGAAGGAAATTCTACTTATAATATAAATTGGAAACAGATTTGAACCACCTCTCTGAATAGTTGCTGTTTAATATCTATTGCTTTAAATAGTTGTCATTGAGGTAAAGTTGGCTTTAGGTTTTTTGAGCAATGATAACATGCGACTCGGTTCTATATTGTTAACCACGCTACTTTGAATATTCAATCTGAAATCGCAAGATTAGAGCTATTTAATACACTGTGAAAAATTTTGTACTTTGGTAGTTATTGGCTTCTATTGGCTGTGTTTCATCTAGTTTGCCCGTTAACCTTAAGGTCACCGACAAGAAAGAAAGTCAGACAGACCTGAATATAAAGATATACACAAGAACAGAGCAGTCTTACTATCTTAAAAAAGTTTCATGATGAGGCCATTTAACCTTTAATCTTTGAATCCAAGACTCTCTCTGTCCATCATCTCTATTAAAACCTTAACTCTATTTCTTCTTCAAAAAGTTATTCAACAAATTTTATATTTAACATGCTTCCGCCCAATAGAGCGCAGCAGTTGGGGTCCAGAAGTAAAAACTCATTTTATTTTCTCTGCAGGGAAATTGATTCTTTACGATAACTGACAAACCTTTAAAACCAGACATACTGTGAGCTCCAAGGTTGTTAGTTGATTGCATACGCCTTTGTTGAACCAATCTTTTTGCGTTAGTATTTTTAAAACAATCAAGGTTAATATGATTTGTGCTGAAAACTATGATGTTGCACAGAGAATTCCAAGCAAAGAGAGCCAAAGCACTGTTGATTACATACTGTAATACAATTAGTATCCCTATGCTATACTGTGTATGTACAGTATATACTGTATGCATCAATCTTGAAAAGTATTTCTATTGATACAATGAACTACTGTAGCTGTTTTATTAGTTCTGTATTTCATCTTTTAGTTGGATTCTGTCAAATTTTTAAGGCATCATGTGATTGTTAGGTTCTGTTATCTCTGTCTTTTTTTCTTCAGATTTTTAAATTCTTTATTCATTCATTTATTTTTCTTTGGCATAGTCCCTTATTTTTCAATGGGTCGCCACAAGCAGAATGAACCACCAACTATTCCAGCATATGTTTTACGCAGCCCTAATCACCTGACATCCACAAGACCAGTGTTGGGTGTAACGCGTTACTAAGTAACTCGTTACTGTAATTAAATTACTTTTTCACGGAAAAAGTAAAGTAACTAATTACTGTTCATTTTTAGGTATTTTAATTACAGTTACTTATAATGTACTTGCGTTACATTGTAAAATAATTAAACTCGCTGAATAATCTTACACAATTGTATTAATTTATGTTCTAAAGGTAAAAGTAAACTCTGGCGCTTTAAAATCATCGTAGTGCAGATGCATGTGATAGCGCCGCGCGCCAGTTTGCTGCTAGTCATAAAGCGGAAGATGCAACGAAGATGTCGGACTCAGCTGAAGCGAGTGGCTGTTTTACGAAATGAAAATATTCCCAGACAAGAACATTATACAGTATTTTTCAGTAGCCTATTAATCAATTTATTTTTCCTCATTGCGCGCCTGCGTGCTGTAGCGCGAGGCATTTTCAAGGCTATCGCGCACCTGACATGGGCTGGTATGAAGATTACTATGGGAAAGGCTAGGATACGCATGTAACAGAGGGAGTCGGCGAATTAAACATGACTGATGCTGCTCTGTTTACAGAGTAATAAGACACCTTTTGCTCGATCGGATCACAGGTAAACGAGAGACACAATTCAGTTCAAAAACATGCCGTATAAATCTTAAGCCTTTTGTCCACTTCCGATCATACTGCACGGGCTTTCATTCTAATACCGCCAAAAATAATGCTTTTTTTTTGTAGAGATTGCATGATCCTGCCCATACCTGTCAACATTGGGATGTGAAAATAAGGGATTTTATTTTTAATGTATAGAATAGCCTACATTAGCAAATAGTTTAGAAATAAAATTTCGTTTATTATAAAGAAATAGAAAGGCGACCCTGGATTAATAAAGGGAATGAGCCGACAAAAAAAATGAATGAATGAAAGAAAAGTTATCAAATTGTTTTAATCTTTTCTTCACTGTATAACTCACACATTCTGAATAAAGAGCAGCCAATGAATCATTTATTTAGATTTTTTGTTTGATTACATTAAATAACAGGTTTCTCTGTTATAAATAACAGAAGTTTACATCTATAGTTATAATGACGGCATTCGATTGCTTTCCTAACGTTTTATGCTCATTTAAGACAAAATTAGTTAACCATCAAGATCGACATCTTTAGATGTTATTATTATTAATTATGTGTCTGTTCAAACACGCACCCAAAACCCAGTATCCACTTTCGCTCTGCTTCTGATCGAGGGTACAGAATCCGTTTGGGAAACAGCGTCTATTTATCACTATGGACGCGTCATCTGAAAGTCACGCACCGCTTTATGACTGTTTTGAGGATTGCATAGGAGGAGCGACGGCACCTGTAATGAAAAGGAAAGGGAATCCTGCCGTTTTTTATGTTTATTCTAAAGTGTTTAAATACCTAAATAAAACGTAAGCACAGAAAAGATTCACATTTAAGAAGAAGGGGCGGCACTGGTGGTTCAGCGGTATGGGTTGCGAATGGGGAGGATCTCTTTAATGTTTTTTTACACCCGTCGGAGAACATAGCTTTACGGGCTAATAGGGGGATAGAACTGTAAAATACGGGAGAATCCCGGGAAATATGGGTTGACAGATGTTACCCTGCCTGATCGATTGATATGCAGAATAATATTTAAGAAGGTTAGCCTACATTGCATAGGCTACTAAAAATTATTATGCATGTAATTATTATAGATTTTTTTAAAATAGAATATAATAAAGATGATTCAGAAAATTAAAAGGCTAAACCATTTCATGTTTGACTCATATGTTTTATTTAAGTATTTATTATTTACAGAGTAATATTTTTATTATTTGTCCATAGGTTTAGGGATTTCAAGAAGTATTCAGTTAAGTTACTTATTGAGTAATTAAGTTACTTTTCAGACACAGTAATTAGAAAAGTATTTTAAATACAATATTGATTGAGTAATTAGTAATTAGTAACTAATTACTTTTTTAAAGTAACTTACCCAACACTGCACAAGACATCCTGCCACATTTTTATATACTTCTTTGCTTCAAATCAAAGATAGTTATGCAGTGATTCTACGCATATATTTTGATTTAAGGCGTATAAAACCTTTTTTAAAATGCATTTGAGGGGATTTATTAGGAAAAATACTTCCACAACCTATGCTCCAGAAAAAAAGTGCATAGCCTAATAGGTTCTACATTAGAATTATTACAAAGTACCTGATACATCAGTTTTTATATTAAAGGCTCTTTCTTTTATCATTTACTGTGTTCACATCCTGAGGCATGAAACCCTAAGACTAAACTGCTATTGTCTGCTGTGAGAGTTCAAAACAGCTGTTCACCTACTGAATGATTTCATATAATGCATCATAATGTCAGGACGGTAAACAAAGAGATGGAAGAATTTACTCATGGAAAATAATTCCCTGGCATTCTAATGGAATGTGATGAGGTAAGGTGTGTCTGAATCTTTATGAGTCACACCAGACTATCTGTTATAACTACAATGTACACCTTTCTTTAACATTTGAAGTTTGAAATCTAATAAAACTATTAATCTACAGCTGTAAATGCCATTGATTGTTTGTGCTAGCCATGTAAACACTATCTGCATACTTTGCTTTCATTTATTCACAAACGGACTGTGCTGAATAATTCCTTCACCTCCACAAAGAGTTAATGAAAAACCTGTTGAGCAAGTGACGCAAAATCTGAAAACGCACACAGCTGGGAAGTGAACTGCCAAGACACCTGCTGGCATTTCAAAGCACTCAAAAATGTCTCAGAATCTCCAGCAGAAGAAAGTGCCTTTGGAATGAGAAAAACAGCTCGGGCCGATGAATCCTCAAAGAGCCGAAGGCCCTCTTCTTCCCCATAAATAATCATTTTAATAGATGATTAGTACTCCGGTGATGGCCATTACCATTAATTGAGCATATTTGTTTCTTATTGAACAGTTTTTCAACACCACAGATAAGACAGCACAAGTGTGTAATTCAAAAGAAACCTTCATCAAATTATTATTTAATTAAGCATTTATAAATAATTCATTCATTTTCTTTTTGGCTTAGTCCCTCTATTAATCCGGGGTCGCCACAGCAGAATGAACCGCCAACTTTTCCAGCATTTGTTTCACGCAGCAGATGCCCTTCCAGACGTAACCCATCTCTGGCAAACATACATACACTCTCATTCACACACATACACTATGGACAATTTAGCTTACCCAATTCACCTGTACCGCATATCTTTGGACTGTGGGGGAACCCGGAGGAAACCCACGTGAACATGGGGAGAACATACAAACTCCACACAGAAATGCCAACTGACCCAGCCGAGGCTTGAACCAGCGACCTTCTTGCTGTGAGGCAACAGCACTACCTACTGTGCCACTGTGTCACCCATTTATAAATAATTACAAAATCCAATCAAAATGAAAGACCTTCCCAGGATACCAAATACAAATGTGTAATAACTTACAATAGATATAGCTTTTACATTTTTCACAGCTTTAAGAGACTGAAGTTTATTACAGTTTTTTTTTTTTTCAATTTCTTACACACTAAAATTAAAACTTTCCCAAAATCTACAAAACTTTACACTCAAGGAGCAAAACACCGGTCCAGATTTCAGGTCAGCTTCACATTTTTGGCCAAACATTAAGTGAAGTTTTATGAACTAAAGCCGCGATCACACTAGAGTTTGAGCATGCATAATTCTGTCGTACGGCGCTGCAAAAAGGGGCAGGATTAAACAAGATGATTAGACTTTTAAAAAAGTGAGCGATTGGTCCATATTTTACATTTCTTTCCAGAGAGGTCATGTTTTGATCCTCGATTGGTCTCACGCAGTCAAGTGATAGGATTTCGCAGGTTAGAGTTCACCAAGCTTGAACTTTCCACCACAGTGAACTGCGAAACTTGACGCATGAACTTGTGCTTCCAGTTTGACAGATTTGCGGGCAGGTGAATGGAAATCTATGGGGAAAAATGTTCAGTGTGACCGCATAACATCTTTTAAAGTCTTTAAGCAAACTCTGTTATCATATTTTACTTTGGATTGTACTTGTTTTTCCTGAGAAAGTTATTACTTGTGTGTTGTTTTGATACACTAATTTGTACTCTTACATATATATGTATATGTGTATGTAGGTATGTATATGTGTATATATATATGCATATGTGAGTATGTACAGTATGTCACAAAAGTGAGTACACCCCTCACATTTCTGCAAATATTTATTTATATCTTTTCATAGGACAACACTGCAGAAATGACTCTTTGACACAATGAAAAGGAGTCAGTGTAAAGTTAGTTTAGCAGTGTAAATTTAGTGTCCGCTCAAAATAACTAAAAATACAGCCAATAATAGCTGAACCCCTGGCAACAAAAGTGAGTACACCCCTAAGTGAAAATGTACAAATTGAGCACAATTAGATATTTTCCTTCCCCTGTGGCATGTGACTCATTAGTTTTACACTGTCTCAGGTGTTTCTAGATAGCAGGCGAGTTAAATTTGGTATAAAAGCTCTTCCACTCTCTCAACCTGGCCACTGAAAGTTCAACATGGCATCTCATGACAAACAACTCTCAGAAGACCTGAAAAAACAAATTGTTACTTTGCATAAAGCCTAGGCTATAAGAAGATAGCCAACACTCTGAAACTGTGCTGCAGCCAAGGCCATTCAATGCATTAAGTGGACAGGTTCTTCTCAGAACAGGCCTCGCCATGGTCAGCCAAGGAAGCTGAGTGCACGTTCTGAGCGTCACATCCAAAGATTGTCTTTGAAAAACAGACGGATAAGTGCTTCCAGCATTGCTTCAGGTATTGAAGGGATGGGAGGTCAGCCTGTCAGTGCTCAGACCGTACACTGCACACTGCATCAAATTGGTCTGCATGGTTGTCCTCAAAGAAAGCCTCTTCTAAAGATGCACAAGAAAGCTCGCAAACAATTCGCCGCAGACATTCAAACTAAGGACCAGGATTACTGGTACCATGTCCTGTGGTCTGATGAGACCAAGATAAACCTTTTTGGTTCAGATAGTGTCAAGCGTGTGTGGTGGCAACCAGGTGAGGAGTACAAACACAAGTGTGTCTTGTCTATCATTAAACATGGTGGTGGGAGTGTCATCATGTGGGACTGCATGAGTGCTGCTGGCATTGGGAAGCTACAATTCAATGAGGAAAACATGAATTCTGACAAGTACTGTGACATACTAAAGCAGAGCATGATCCCCTTCTTCCGGAAACTGGGCCATAAAGCAGTGTTTCAGGATGATAATGTCCCCAAATACACCTCACTGGCTTGCTAAAGGGACTCAGGGTAAAGGTGATGGACTGGCCAACCATGTCTCCAGACCTAAACCCCTTAAAACACCTCTGGGGCATCCTGAAAAGGAAGGTGGAGGAGCACAAGGTGTCAAATGTCCACCACCTTGGTGATGTTGTGATGGAGGAGTGGAAGAGGATTCCAGTGGCAACCTGTGAAGCTCTGGTCAACTCCGTGTCCAACAGAATTAAAGCCATGCTGGAAAATAATGGTGGCCACACAAAATATTAACTTTTCAATTTTTTTCTAAGGGGTGTACTCACTTTTGTTGCCAGGGGTTCAGCTATTATTGGCCGTATTTTTAGTTTTTTTGAAGGGACACT
>CAIGQQ010006277.1:0-13592 GCA_903798035.1 Danio albolineatus | reverse complement strand
AGCATGGTCTGAGCCAAATTTGGTGGAAATTGGGCTAACGATCTATGTAGCAGATTTTCAAACTAGTTCAACATGGTGGACAGGAAGTTTTGTCCATTTGGGAATAAATTATACTAATGTTTTCTGTATGATACAAGAAATCTGCAAGACCAGTCTCATGACAAAAGAGAAAACTATTCAAAAGTTGTTTGATAAATTTTGTACGATTTCTATTGCTCTAGAACAGAGTTTCTCAACTGGTGGGTCACGACCCAAAAGTGGGTCCTGGGAACATTCTTAGTGGGTCGCGGGTGTGGTCAAAAAAACATACATTTTTAAATTATTTTGCTTATACTGGACTTTTATTATGAAATGCGCGCACGAAAACAGTTCAGTTTAATTCATGGTAACTGAACCTTTCCTTACCCTAACCACTGTTTACAGTATTTGTCGTTTTTACTTTGTATAATCTCTATAATTTGATACATTTTGTTGAATGACAGCAATAAAATATTGTTTATTTGTAAGTCTTGATGATTTTCTTATGATTTATCTGTCACTACTTGTGTATGTTAACAAATAAAAACAAATTCATTATAATTCCTAAAGGGCAACACGGTGGCGCAGTAGGTAGTGCTGTCGCCTAACAGCAAGAAGGTCGCTGGTTCGAGGCTCGGCTGGGTCAGTTGGTATTTCTGTGTTTCTGAGTTTGCATGTTCTCCCCGTGGCCGTGTGGGTTTCCTCCGGTTGCTCCGGTTTCCCCCACAAGTCCAAAGACATGTGGTATAGGTGAATTGGGTAGGCTAAATTGTCCGTAGTGTATGAGTGTGTATGGATGTTTCCCAGAGATGGGTTGTAGCTGGAAGGGCACTGCGTAAAACAAATGCTTGATAAGTTGGCTGTGGCAACCCCAAATTAATAAAGGGACTAAGCAGAAAAGAAAATGTATTAATATAATTCCTAAAATTATAATAAAGTTCCTAAAAATGTGGGTCGCAGCTTGATGACCATGTACAAATATGGGTCCCATGGCCAAACCAGATGAGAACCACTAGTTAAAAAAAAGAATGGTTTGAACAAAATCAAAATGGTAGACAGGACCTTTTTCAGATTTTTGCATAATTGGTATCCGTGTTGTCAGCATGGCCCAAGGAATAATTTGAGACCAACTTCATCAAAATAAGCCTATGCAGTCAAAAATTCTTACAAAATATCTTGTAAAATATGATGTACTGTCATCATGGCAAAGACAAAAGAAATCAGTTATTAGAAATGAGTTATTAAAACTATTATGTTTATTTATTCATTCATTCATTTTCTTTTCGGCTTAGTCCCTCCATTAATCCGGGGTCGCCACAGCGGAATGAACCGCCAACTTATCCAGCATTTGTTTTTACGCAGCGGATGCCCTTCCAGCCGCAACCCATCTCTTGGAAACACATCCATACATTGTCATTCAAACACATACACTACAGACAATTTAGCCTACTCAATTCACCTGTACCGCATGTCTTTGGACTGTGGGGGAAACCGGAGCACCCGGAGGAAACCCACGCAACCACGGGGAGAACATGCAAACTCCACACAGAAATGGCAACTGGCCCAGCCGGGAATCAAATCAGCGACCTTCCTGCTGTGAGGCGAACGTGCTAACCACTAGGCCACCGTGGCGCCACTTTTATGTTTAGAAATGTGTTAAACAAAAAAAAACTGAAATTAGGGGGAAAATATACAGGGGGGCAAATAACTCTAGAGACTTCAACTGTATCTGTTATATATACACATAAAAAATATACACAGTGCACATACGTATGCAAAATAAATACAAACCTGCAAGTCATCGTGACTAATCTTTGCCCAGCACTACTCTGAAAAGTGAAAGTGAAAGTACCTGCGCAGCATGAGTTTGGGGTTCTTGGCCACATACTGCTGCACCAGATCTCCCAGCAGATTCTTCATGACATCAGTGAAATATTCCAGTTTATCGTGAAGAGCCATAGTGAGGAGAGACGCCACGTAACCACGGTCCCGCTGAGAGAAGCTCTGCTGCGCCTCCAGAGTGTGGATGAACTGCAGGAGAGTTTACCAGCATTAGTGCCACACACACTCCCAAAACAACGCAAACACACACTAGTTTGACCAATTTCAATCAAACAGCCTGAGCTTTCAAAACACTGCGCTCCTGAAACTGCGACTGCTGCTGCGATGGATAAATATTTAAAAGTTTCTGCACTGCTGCCTGACAGTTTGGCAGCTTAAATGCAGATAAAGTGTCGAGAAAGAGGATAGTGACTTCCAAAACAATTGGAGATGCACCGATCAAAAGGCTAGATTTTTTTTGGTTATTTGGCAGATGTCTGTTTGGAACTTGCATACAAACTGCATTGTAGAGCTGTGAAATATGATAATATATACACTCAAACAATGATGTTTGCTGTTTATTCAAACTACTCATTTAAAACGAGCTGAAACAACAATTCTTGAGTTTTTTGGGGGACAACTTAAAGAGCATGTGTTTTACCCCTTTTTTTATATTTAAAAACTCTGCGGACCCCGTACCAGGTCCGGTGACATCATCAACTTCCCTTTCATTTTTAAAGGTCCGTGGTTGCGCAAGACCCCTATAAGTGGTTCCGTTTGAAAGCATAGAAGCTATATTTTATGCACATATGCATCACTTAGGTTTTTGTTTTACTGTACAAAAGTTATGAACATTTAATTACACAACAAAATACTGGATACCCGAGCTGTCATTTTCATATTTTTAAATTACACACATGCACAAGTCATAGCTCAAATAAAAGCTCTTGCCTGTCCATGTACAATTCTAGCGTTCCTTTACTGAATTATATTCACATATCAAACAGTTATCGAATTTTATGGCGCAGAAAAAGAAGACGGCCCAAAAATAAGCTTTTTTCTAGGATCTGAGGAAGTTTTGGAGAAGCTGACTTTGACTTCTTTGATAAAATGTTATGATACAGATGGGAAGGAGAAATGAGAAAGTAATGGAAACTCATGTTCTTATCATGTAAGAACTATGCAGAAGCAAATATGTCATATTTGATATGAATGATCAAAAACTTATTTTCCCAATATTCAATTAAATTAGAATAACCTTTGCATACTCCATGGTAGAGACAAAGTTCTTTTTCCTAGTGTTTGCTGCTATCTGCTGGTTTCAAGCAGAACTGTCTGGAGTTGTCTTATTCTCTTATGGGATTATCTACACATTTTCAAAAAAGCATTTTAGAAAAAAAATTTAAAAAGCGCCCAATGTTGAAGTGGTTCATCATTAAACAGCAAACATAACAAATATTATTTATTACTTTCAGCAATTTCTTTTGTAAATTCAAATGGTTTTCTGTCCAATAACACTGGAATTTGTCATTTATACCACTGCATTTGAATATGGAAGACTTTCAAAGTTTGGTAGGCGGAAATTACATTAAAAAAAGGTATAGCACCTCTCATCAGTTGGAATACAATAACTTTTGCATAGATTATGATAGGGCCGTTTTTCTTATGATTACGGACATGTGCATGAACCACCAAAATTAATTACAGAAACCTAGACCACACAGAACCTAAAAGGTACTCTTTTAAATTTGAGTTTATCAAGAAAAAATACAGAAACCGGCTCTTTTTTTAAGTGTTTATGATAACACAGACAACATATACAATTATTTTAATCACTTTTTTGATTTTGATTTTGTTTTTTGAAATTTTAAGGGTTTTCTTTAAAATGATACCACATTTTTGCATTTACTCCTCTGCATGTGGATTTAGGAATTTTTTAAAAATTGGGTAGACAAAATCCAGGCGGAAATCCCAAAATAGCACCAGAGTTTAAGAGGTTAATATAAGTCTTTTGTGTCAACAGAATTTCTCTGTAAAGTTTCAGCTCAAAACACCCATAATATTATTGATTATAGCTGTCTGACGTCTGTGTATTATAGCTCTAAACAGCTTTTTGCTGTTTATGGTACTGGGCCTTTAAGGCTAGTCCTCCCCGCCCATCGTTCCCTCGTGCCTGTTCACCCTCAGCTGCGTCAGACAGACAGACAGACAGACGTAAAGGAAGCAGATCTCACGTAACGTTTGTGAGAAATAAACACTATAGTAAGAACTTTACCAATGATTGTTTGATGTGTTTGTTGTGGAGTTGCAACGATGAGTCACGCACAATGTCGTTACAAAGTTCACGCACACACGCACAGCGCAGGCGAACGGACACACACAGAGACAGCGCGCGCGTTGAGCTTTGCACTCTTTTTGCAAGCAAATGTGACAGGATACAGGTTAATATCGCCTGCTGTATGGATATCTGTTATGTTAATGTACAAAATAAACCTGATTTAACGTCAACAAACCGAGATTGAAGCGTCTTCTGTCTTGACATGTGGTTGTGCTGATGAAGTAAAGCTGAAGAAAATGGCTGTAATTCATTATAAACATGCACTGTTTAAAGTTTAAAACAATTTAAACTTGTGAAGCTCACTCTTGTTCACATTTGATGGTGATCGATGACCTTCGCGAACTGAACAGATCTTTTACTCCCGGTTGCTTTGCGCACGTCCCGTCTTATTGATATGATTATACGTGTTACTATGGAGACATGTTAATACGCAGCTGTCAATCAATTCGGTGGACTGCACTCATACGTCAAGTTGCGGTCGGTCTCAAAACCGATCCAATTGGTCCACCGTTTTTATGTTGTTAAATAAAAAAAAGGACTGTGTGTGTTTATATCACCCCAATAAGACGGTCTATACACTATACCTACACATATGTCTGTCCAAACAGCTTCAAAAGTAGATTTTTCAAAAAAGGTGCCCTTTAACTGTTTTATGTTCAATCCACTTCAATGTGTAACAACTAGTAAGCTAACTTAATTCCTTTATGTTGTCTCAACACAAATATATTGTGTTGAACAGTGGAAATAGAAATGAGTATAATCTAGTTTCAAATTAACAGTGTTATTTCAAAAGTCTAGCTAGGGTGTGAGAGACATTAAAACCTCTTTCTGCCTGAGCACTGGCTGAGCCAAAGTCATACAAATGCTACAGGCAGGGTCTCAACGACTGTGCTTTGGTCATTGTGGATCCATACAGTGCTAAAGATACTCTTTTGTTGATAATTTTGTGTGGTCAGTGGCTGAGCAGGATTTTCATTTGCATGCTTTGTTTAGACACCTCCACCTACAAACTCTGCCCCCTCCTAAAGCACATAATACTGTAGACAGGACACCTTTGTCCCAAATCAGACCTGTGATAAACTTGCATACTGCAGACTTGTAAGAGACTCCAGTAGGCTCTTGCAGACTAGTGAACTTCTTGAAGGCGCTGTTTGACTACAAACTAACCAACACATCTCAAAAAAGAAATGCTGCTTGTTGGAGTCTCCTGGACTGGCTTCTCTCATCCATGATTTATTTCCAACAGAACCCAGCATTTTTACAGTGTATCGTCTGGACAAAATACAATCTCTATTGTTCCATATTAGGTCTAATTACATTTTATTAATATTTATTTTAGGGCAGCACGGTGGCTCAGTGGTTAGCACTGTCGCCTCACAGCAAGAAGGTCGCTGGTTTGAGTGCCGGCTGGGCTGGGCGTTTCTGTGTGGAGTTTGCATGTTCTCCCCTTGTTGGTGTGGGTTTCCTACATGTGCTCCGGTTTCCCCCACAGTCTAAAGACATGCGCTATAGGTGAATTGAATAAACTAATTGACCGTGGTGTATAAGTGTGTGTAAATGCGAGAGTGTATGGGTGTTAACCAGTACGGGGATGTGGCTGGAAGGGCATCTGCTGCGTAAAACATATGCTGGAATGACTGGTGGTTCATTCTGCTGTGGTGACCCCTGATAAATAAGGGACTAAGCCGAAGGAAAATAAATGAATGAATGAATAATATTTGTTTTATATTTCTATATATTTAATCAATTATTTGTCCTGAAGTTTTAAATAAATTGTGAAATATGATCACATATGACCACATTTCTGAGTATGATTGGATTTACAGATATTGTACTATATTGTGATATATATTGGATATGAGATAACTGTCGCACCATTACAAAATTGCCACGTTTAAGATCTGCTTTCTTTAAAAGAGTGATCTTCACTGCCTGATTGATATACAATATAAAGTTGGTCTCCCACCGGACAATAAGCACTGCATTAAATTACGTTTTTCCCTGCCGTGTCTTTAAAATATAGAAATTTATTTTACCCCAGTATTTTATATGGAGTTTCTTCACTGGCCTGTTTACATAGTTTTTCATCTCGTTTTACGCTTGAACTAAATAAATGCTTCAGTCTATTTAACCGATAACATTTTAATCACATTACAGTATAGATGGTGTAAAAGGAACCTTATGAAATTGAAAACAATCACATAAACCTTTCACCAGAAGTTTATCACTGGCTGAAAAAGTATAAAGTATTCAATAATTTATATTCAGTATAAACTATTAAACACAAGTACTCACATTTCACAGCTTATAAAAAGAAAAATGCTGAATTTGGTTCAATCAGAATCGTCATTAAAAATAAATAATAAAATAAAGAACAATGCACCTTTAAAAAAATAATAATACACAACAAAAAAACCCTCTCTCAGTTTAAAAAGGCGACTGCAAAAATGATGCTTTCTTTTTCATCTTTTGTTTACTCTTTGAGGTGAAATAACGTCTGTGAAGGCATCCACTGACATGCTAAATACGCTAGCGGCATCAACACTGTAATAACACTCAGCTTTCTTTTCTTCTACATGATCCTAAAGCTAAACCGAGGGCACAAACAAAGGCACTGGACTGACCCGTATGAGGAAGAGTCTGTTGTTGAGCAGGTTGTTGAGCTGAGAAAGCCCCTGCTCCACCGTCTGCCTGCGAGAGTCTGGTAAATCCAGGTTCTGGCTCAGCGGAGCCCCCTTCTGGCCGGGGAAGAAAACACGCTCAGCGTATGTGCGGTAATCCAGAAAGGGGATCCCGGGACCACCGACGTCACTGCTTAAATCCATCATCTCCGTCATCAGGTCTGCAGGACAGGGGGATAGTTAGATTAATGATGCACATGCTGGATAATGTTAATAATAATATGTGTCAGTGTTTGCTATAATAAAAAAAAGAACACTGTTAATAGTGTAAGTCTTTTCAGTAACACTTTTAAAGGTGCCATATAATGCATTGGTTTAATAAGTTAAATTGTAGTCTGATCTACATAGTAGGTTCATGGCTTCGGTAAATAAAAAAAAATCCCCAGAAATTGTTTTATGTGATCATTTATTAATACTCAGAGAATTGGAAAGTCCATAATTGACCATATATAGTTTATGTCCTGAATATTAATGAGCTCAGCTTTGACGTGCCACTCTTACAGACACACACACACGAGCACGCACACACAAAGAGCATGATGTAGGCTGAACACGGACAAATATAAACCTAATCAGAGCAACGTTAACCTATTTTGCTCACCAGATACAGTATGTTGTGGATAAAGGCTAAATTATAATTAAACTTGACAAAAGAGAGTGATAGAGATGTATTGTGTTTTTTAAAGTTGTATCTTCAAAGAAAACAGCCAGGAATTAATCTCAACCTCTCGTGAACAGATGACATTGAGTGATTTGACACAATCTACATGTGTTTGTTGAAACACATTAACAAAAGATGTAACTAAACATAACTTTTGCTCAGTGCTTAATTCATGAATTACGAGGTCCCGGAACAGATCGGGGTAATGGATCGGCCATGTAACCCGTGGAGGGAGAGGGGTCGCGGATGAAAGTGCAGAGCGGAGGAGGGGGTTTCGCGGACAAAAGTGAAAAGGGTTCGGGAGTCGCGGATGAAAGTGAAGAGCGTGTGAGGAGGGGGATCGGTAAAATGAGGTGCCGGATCAGATTTCAGAGGTGCAGGATCCAGATCCGGCTTCTTCCTGCACAAATTAAGCCCTGCTTATGCCTTTAAAAAGTAGAGATGAATAAATGTGTAATCTGTAAATCTTGCATTTTGCATCCTGAAGTGAGTTTGAAACATGTCTCGTGATGTCATTGCCTAGTATCACACAGTAAACAATTTGGGGCTCACACTTTCAAATTAAAAATCTCACATACATAGTAAGGGAAATATACGTTTAAAATAACTAAGGGAGGAAAGTTATCACTGTTGCATCACTAGAAAATGTTTAGCTTACCAAATGCAGCCTGAGGCGTGCATATTTCAGAGCATTTTCTATGATCTCAGAGCTGCATATAAGTTGGTGTCAGGTCTGGATGAATGACCTAAAGTAGGCATACATGCAAATGAGGAGGGCATGGCCCGTGAGTTTTGGCACAGTTTGTTTTGTCTTCTGATTGGCCCGTTGTCCACCGGGTTTTACACTCGTGGAATGGACTATATGCACAGCTAGGTTTTTTTTAGCCAATGATAAACTTCCTTTATTTGAAAAAAAAGCTTTATTTGATTATTTTCAATTTCCGAATGCTCCTTGTACAGCATGGATGTTGTAATGTAATTCAAATGTAATCAGTTAAATAGACTTAAGCATCCATTTAGTTGTTAAATCGTAAAAAAAGACGAAAGACCGTTTAAATGCAGGCGCCATCATTAGCGGCAGATTAGCGCAGAAATTCCATTGATAATACTGGAGTAAAATAAATTTCCATATTTAAAAGAGATGGCATGGAAAAATCTAATTTAATGCAGTACTTCTTGTTTGGTCTGAGACCCACTTCCTATCGTATCTCAGCCAGGCAGTTAAACGCAGAGATTTTGTATGGGCTGACAGTTAACCAGAAGCCCTTGGGCTGGCTGACTGAATTTAATAGTCCGTGTGCATAAACCCCATTTACATGAGAACGAGGAAACAGTGGTCACTGTATACCATATACTGATCTTATATTATTCTGCTATGCCTTTCTATACCCAGATTTTCATTATAGGGCACCTTTAACAAAGTGAATAATTTTTAATATAGCTTAATATAGCAGTACTGTCATACATAGATGTCCATCATAATCAAAAGCATAGAAACTCCAATTCTGGTTCAAATGTAAAGTTGAAGGTGAACCGAAAAAAAAAATAGGTTAAAATAGTTAGAATCGAACTGTACCTCTGAGAATAGAATCGGACAGGATCAGATCATAAAGCAATAATAATAATAATAATAATAATAATAATAATAATAATTAATACTAACAATATTGCCTTACATTCACAGTCAAAATTATTAGCCCTCCAGTCAATCTTTTTTATTTTTTACATTTTTGCCAAACGATGTTTAACAGAGCAAGGAAATGTTCAGTTTTTCCTATATTTTTTCTTCTGGAGATAGAATCTAAGATGTTTTTAATTTTGCAAAACCTTTTTAAGGTCAAAATTTTTTTCGATTGTCTACATAAACCATTGTTATACAATGACATGCCTTATTACCATAACCTGCCTAATGAACCTAGCTGAGCCTTTAAATGTCTATTTGAGCTGAATACTAGTATATTGAAAAATATCTAGTCTAATATAATGTACTGTCATCATGGCAAAGATAAAAGAAATCAGTTATTAAAACTATTATGCTTAGAAATGTGTTGAAATATCATCTTTCCGTTAAACCCAAATTGAGGAAAAAATATACATGCAGGCTAATAATTCAGGAGGGCTAATTATTCAGACTGTACATGTTATATTAGTGAAAACTGCCATACCAGTGAACTCTTTCCTGCACTGATCTCCAACATTAATCTCCAGAGTCTCCAGCTGCACCAGCACCTTCTTATAGTCTCTCAGCGCCTGCTTACTCTTCCGCCTTTACAAACACACACAGAGAAACACAGTTACAGCTCGATCCTCAATAACAACTCTTTCTCAGGGTTCCCACTCTTTCATGAACAGCAGATTCAAGGACTTTTTAAAGCACCATTCATTTGAAATCAAGCACCTTTGTACTTCATGCCCCAGCATATGTAGTGTCATGAAAGTTTCTGTACTTAACATTTTACTTACACTTAATATTTACATTAAATATATCACATAACAGTCGATATGATTAACAGTCATGTTCAAGCAATCCAATACTGGTAATATTCAAATGCAGTCTCTAAAATATTGATCAAATATGCATTGTGTCATAGTTCTTGTGCAAGATTTCAATTTAGGATTTTTAAATGAAGAATTTCTCCTTTTTTTTGTTAAGTTTTTGAAAGCAGATACATTTGTTGAAATGCAGTACAATTGTTGAAATAACACCATAATCTTTAAATTCAAGCCCTTTTAAGAACCTACGTTTGTTTTTGAGTACTTTCCAAGCCTTGAATTCATATATCTGAAATACAAGCACCTTCAAGAAGTATGGGAACCCTGCTTTCTGAATGCTCCATCTGCTCCACTGTACCTGTACATGAGGATGATGACCAGCACGATGAGGACGACGACCGCCGCTCCTGCTGCCAGGCCGATCTGAGCCGCCAGAGGAACCGGCGAGTGCAGGTCACTGTCATACTGCACCGGGCCCAGGTCAAACGCCAGGCCGCCCATTAACACCTGAGTCACACACACACACTGGGCTTATGACTAGGCATCAAATACTCTTGTTGAGATTCATGAAGCTTTTATCATGATATATGGCATTATTATGATATTGACCTAAGCTGAAAAAAGGTTATTTTAACAGGTATAATAACAAAAAATAAAATGTATTGTATTACTATTGCTTTAAGGGCACCTATTTTACCCCTTTTTCAAGATTTAATAGAAGTCTTTTGTGTCTCCAGAGTTTGTCTGTAAAGTTTCAGCTCAAAAACTCATCAGATTATTTATTATACCTTTAATAATATCAGAATTTTCTGCTCTGAACAACCATGTAGCTGTTTTTGCTAGTTCTCCCCACCCACAGAGTGTGCCTCAATTTCCGCCTCGGCTGTGTCAGATAACAGACAGACAGGAAGCAGATCTAACGTAATGTTAGTGAGAAATACTACAGTAAGAACCTTCCCAATGATTATTTGATGTATTTGTTGTGGAGTTAAATGAAGCCTTTCTGCGATGAGTCACACAATGTCGTTACAAACTTCACACAAACAGAGACAGATAACAGCGGAGACATACACACACATTTAACTTTGCACTCTTTTTGCATGCAAATGTGACAGGATACATGTTAATATTCACTGCTGTATGGATGTCCGTTATGTTAATGTACAAAATAAACCAGATTTAAGTGAAGTTTTTCATCATTCATTTTCTTTTTGGCTTAGTCCCTTTATTAACCCGGGGTCGCCACAGCGGAACGAACCGCCAACTTATCCAGCATTTGTTTTACGCAGCGGATGCCCTTCCAGCCGCAACCCATCTCTGGGAAACACATCCATACATTGTCATTCACACACATACACTACGGACAATTTAGCTTACCCAATTCACCTGTACCGCATGTCTTTGGACTGTGGGGGAAACCGGAGCACCCGGAGGAAACCCACGCAACCATGGGGAGAACATGCAAACTCCACACAGAAATGCTTAAGTGAAGTTTATTAAACTAATTTCGAGGGGATCAGGTGCTTGTGATTTACCACAGCTGGTCTCACATTAACTAATCATGAACTCCCAATCATATGATTCCCCATTTACTATAAATAACCACAGTTTCACTCCACAGTTATCTTCGTATGGAAGAAAACCCCCCTTTCCTCCCCGTCCTCTTCCTTTTCTTAGATCGGCTGCACGGCGGCCCAGTGGTTAGCACTGTTGCCCCACAGCAAGAACACTGCCAGCCCCGGTCCTCCATGTGTCCGTGTGGGTTTCTCCCGGGTCCTCCGGTTTCCTCCCACCATCCAAAGATATACATCGTTTCATAACAGTTTAAGCAATTCAGGCACTTGTATAACTCCCTTCCTCCTCAAGTGTTTCCTTAGCTACCGCAGCCGGGGAGTTTGAGATCTACCTGAGCTCAAGCTCCCCTCTCGCTCTACGAACGGGAGGGAGCCCAGGGCTCGAGGATACCTTGAGCTCAGGGCTCTCTCTCGGGACAGCATGTTAAACAAGCTTATATTAAATCACCAGCTAAGTGTGAACTCTTGAAGGTCCACAAACCGGGATTGAAGCGTCTTTTTTTATAATTGTACTGACATGAGGCTGTGGTGATGAATTACAACGATTTTACTGTCTTCATTACAAACACTGTTTTAAAAACATTTTAAACACTTAAAACTCATTCTTGATCACATTTGATGTTGATTGATGACCACAGAGAGCTGAACAGATCTTTTAAATCACAATTGCTTTGCGCATATCCTGTCTTGTTGATATAATTTTACGCATTACTATGGAGACATGTTAATACGCAGCTGTCAATCAATTTGGTGGGCGGGAAAACTGCACTCCTACGTCCCGTTGCATTCGGCCTAAAAACGGTAGGGATTTGGATCCTATTTTTACGTCAGGAAATTTCAAAAATGAGACTTATTGTATTTCTATCACTACAATATGACTGTGGACACACTATATCTGCACACAGTCCAGTCCAAACAGCTTACAAAAGATGATTTTCTTCATAGGTGCCCTTCAACTTAATAGAACCTTACTATAAACCATGTTACTGAAATTAGCTGAAACTTATTTTTAACAGTGTTACCGTGTCATTGGTGTTGCTAAAGAAGGACTTTTAAGTTGGATGACAGAAAAAGTTAATACTGACTAATGAAGTCCTTCAGAATGTGTTTTTAAATCCTTGTTGAATACATTACAAAACCAAGCTGGTTAATTATGATCTGACTGGCAGTGATTTTAGCATTTTGTGCATTATTTCACTATTGGTGTGAACAGATTGGTCTGTTTGTCTAACCTAAAACTGACACTCAAACTGTATTCAGTTCCAGCACAAAAAATATAATATTCCTTCTGGTTACATGTAAACTAAATAAACACACAATGAAATACCAGAAAACGACACTGGACACAGACTGACCTTTAGTGTGGGTAAGTTACTGTCGTCCACAGCGAGAGGCTGGACATCAGGTGGTTCGCAGTACAGGTGTGTGTTGTCCAGAGTCTTGACGTCACACTCTTGATTCCCCAACCAGGCCTGAACCTCCTCCTTACTCATAGCCATGATCAGTCCTTTACCCTTTAGACACAAAACACACACACTCAGTGCACATCAAACACATTACAAATGCTAAAACTATAAGAAACAAATGCATTCACCGAAATAAAGCTGACATACATACCATATATACACATATATAAAATTGAAAATTAAAATGTTAAAAATTAAAACCTAATTCAAAATATAAACATTAAATTTAAATTGAGGCACTAAAACTAATAGCTGAAAGGCAACAAATCTAAAAAAAAAATGTAATGTAATTCAAAATGCAAAAAATATGAAATATCAAATCAACGTCTTTCCCTGGTCACTAAACATGTAAAGGACTAACAGGGAATTTTAAAAAACCAATATGTGATTAGAGAATGATCTAATTCAGAGAGTAGTAAAATGTAAAAATCTATAAAAAAAAGAAAAATAAATATAATAAATAAATATAATTTAAAATAATAAATAATAAATTTAAAAATGAATAATAAATATAAAATAAATTATATATACACACACATA
>CAIGQQ010006276.1:0-21869 GCA_903798035.1 Danio albolineatus | reverse complement strand
ATATATATATATATCCTCAGATCAGATAACCTATTAATATCTCTTTACTTTTGTTTGATTTCTGTTGTTTTTTTTTCTATTGTTTCTCTTGTTGTTCATTCTTTATTGACCCCACTGTAAATAATCTAATGATTATTATAGTAGATGATATGTACCAAATAAATATCAGTTGAATATTGTGCATGTTTATTATCACACACAAATTGTAAAGCTGGGTCAGTACCTTAAAACAGTACGCCTTTGTATACATATTTATAAATGTTCTATTTGAACCCTTTGGGGAGAGAACACCCTGTTTTTGTACTTTTATTTCGGAGTGCAGATTGCATATGTTTTGTTTATATATATATTTTTTTAAACTATATGTATATAAACATAAACATGATTAATTATTTAATATTAAATATTATTAGTTATTATAAATGATAAATGTATACAGAGGCGCCTGCAGGATTTTATTCTTTTAATATTTTAATAAATTACATTATTAATTATAATAATTTATAATTAATATAATAATAAAATAATATAATATAAAATTAATAATTAGGTTAATTTTATATTTTTGTTGGTCAATTATCTACTAACTAGATAAACAAGAATAACATCTGAGGTTCAAAACCTGTCAGCTATAAGCTTCACTACCAAAACAATATGGTTTTTTCCCCCAACAAAATTTAAATTAAAATTCAAATGCCTATAAGATCAAATAATAAATCAAACTTTCAAAACTACCACCCAAATGATAAATTAAATGTTAAAACTATAAATCATGAGCTCAAATCCGCAACGCAAATGATAAATCAAATCCTCAAACTGACAACACAAATGGTGAATCAAATCACCAAACCGACTCCGCAAACGGTGAATCAAATCCTCAAACTGACTCGGCAAATGGTGAATCAAACCCTCATACCGACAACACAAATGGTGAATGAATTCCTCAAACCGACTCTGCAAATGATGAATCAAATCCTCAAACCGACGCCGCATATGGTTAATCAAATCCTCAAACCGACTCCGCAAATGATGAATCAAATCATTAAACGAATGAACGACTTCAAAATTTACTATACACATGTGGGCGTGCTGAAACGCCCATTTTTTTCGGATTGGCCTACCAAATCTGAGCTTGTAACGTCGTCCTCTATGCGTTTACCAAAATAATAGTCCACTGCAATCAGCAGCCAAGCTTATGATTATTATTATTATTATTATTTAATACATTTACTATAAACTATTTATATGTTAATGTATTCTATCATTTCAACCACAAAAATACAAAGGCATAAGCACATATAGGCTATAATATTTATAATGTTATAGAACTTTATTGTCAATGATTATTTTTAAATGTAATATTTTTTAATCAATGATAAAGATAAATCAAAATGAGTTAGTAAATGATTACTAAGTTGCTTAAACAAACATTTATTATAATTTTATTATTATGCTTTAAACAACATATAATAAACAAAATAATGCCAGGGTGATAGAAAGTAAATAATAATAACAGCACAAAATAAATAAAACACAAAAAACAAGAGTATGAATAATTACCTAAAATTCCTACAATTATAAACAAGCAAGACCGTTACATTAATCAACAAATTTAAAACTAGAACACAGTTGGACAGAAACGTTTATAGGCAACACTTTACAAGCATGGTAACAGTTACTCTGTATGTTAATAAATGCTTTATTCCTACAATTTTGTGAGTTCATCTGAAGTGAGGACTATGCTTTATAAATACCTTATCAACTGTATCAAATAAAAAAAACCTTTGTAATCTTATCTAAAAATAAAATCACATTATTTTATATTTACATTACAGTTGATTTTGCAATTGCTTCATGTAGAAGTGTTAACATTTCATACATTGTATACTAGCATTTGGCCACTAGGTGTCAGTACAATACTATATAACTGTAACTTCAATGCATTGGGCAAGAGCGATTGGTCTCAATCTTGTCTTCCTGACTATAACACCAAAAACAAATCCATTGCATTAAAATGTTGTTTTTGGTGCTGTTCTTCAGCTGTCATAGGCCCACACGGAAACTGCGCGCGCAGAAATCTAGAGATTTTAACCCATTGAGTCTATAGGTGTGTTCGATTTCATGCAGCGCTGCGCAGATCGACAGAAATCTGTCTTAAATCGGTGCACATCGGTTAGAAATGATGTCCGGATTGACACTTCGCCGATGCCACGCGATTGTCACGTGGCATCAAAGTACCGCGACAGTGCTCCGAGATCAGACGACTGATTCAGGCAGTGCAGCATCTGAAGAGCGACTGCTGGAGCTGAGATGATGACACGGATATTACACGATTGGCCTAGTTCACTGCATCACAACAACCATGTGTGTTTCGTGTTTATTCTTAGATAAATCTCACAAACTTCAAAACAAACAATTTACTTTTCATACCATCTCTATCTTGTACACATAATGCTTATTAAAAGACTACAGATATTTTACTGCTGAATCATCTTTTGTTAAATAATTAGTTTATAAGGGCTAGATTGTTTGCACAGGTTTATTTGGGCTTTTTAATACAGACTACTGTATTCAGCTCCATAAACAATTTAAATGATATATTTTAGTGAATAACCTAAATATTACCTCAAATAAGTATTAGACTTGTAATAAAATAATTATCATCGTTGATCCTGACACCCATATAAAGATTTCCTAACAAATTAATTTAAAAAAATGTTTTATTAAATATAAAAATATATGATTATAAAATATTTTATTTCCTGTTAAACCAGACATTTTAAAAGTGACATTGATATACCTGCTCTTTCTGGGAAATGCCTACTTAAAGTGTCGCTAATTTTTGTTTAATATTTTTGGATTAAAATGCTTTAAAACAATGTTTTTCATTATCCAAAATAACCCTATTTGTGGATATTTATTTCTTTTTTAAGTGCTCTCTTGTTTCCCCCTTAGTTCTCAAGCGTTTGTTATATAGGTTACTTAAATTTAATTTATAATTCCAGTATTGTTTAAAAATGAACTAAAGTTTGTAGAGACTATATTCTTTTTTATTTGTACTTTAAATCTTTTGTTGTTATTGCAATAAATAAATAAATGATCGCGCCATGTGATCGGTACTCATGACTGCCGTAACTTTGAGCCCCGAAGTGTCTGGCTTGATGGCTCCTTCTCAATGCACCTAGTGTTTCATAAAGCCTTGCTTTGCCCACCTTTAACCCCTTCAGACCTGAATTATGTTCCAAAGAAGTCCATTGTAATGGACGCAGGGTCTGAAGGGGTTAATGTGTATCAATTTAAATTTATTCATCTTTTAAATTAATTTTAATAATATTATTGACTAATATACAACTGATCATATGATTTTGTGAGAAAATAATTTGTGATTTTGTGATAAGGTGAGGACACAGGAAAATTAAGGAAAAAAAATATTTACCAACACCAATCCAACATAAATACTAGTTGGAAAACAAATTGAGGGTAAAACAAAAACACAATCAACAGAAATTCAGGAAGTCTGAACACAACCAAAATTACCTGCTAAATTAAACAATTACAGAGGATTTAAAGACAAACAGTGGATCCACTTAAACAACATTGGGGTAACAATAAAACATAACATTTATAAATGTTTACTAATCAAACTAATTCTAAATTAAAGACACAAAATAAAGAACATAATTACTCAAAATAGCTTAAACAAAGCTTTTAAATTACTTAAACAAAAACTATGGCTGCACTGTGGCACACTGGGTAGTCACAGTGCGGTCATATATTTTTTAGCACGTTTGCCTAGAAGGACGCTGGTTCGACCCTTCCCTTGTCACTTAGCCTTTCTGTGTGGAGTTTGCATGTTGCATGCACCTCTCCGTGTTGGCATGTGTTTACTCCGGCTGCTCCGGTTTCCCCTACAGTCCAAACAGATGTGCTATAGGTGAATTGGGTAAGCTAAATTGTCCGTACACTGAGAAAAATAATATGCCAGATTTACTTAAGAATATAGTGCATCATTTTTGCATCCTACTTTTTAAGTAATTTTCACATTAAATTTAAAGCAATATTACCTAAAGATTTTTAGTTGAAGATGCTTAATTTTTAGGGTATTCTAGCAAGTGGTTTTGCTCAAATTTATTTGTTGGTTTAGCACAATATTTTATCCAGTTTTGGTTTAAAAATTTAAGCTATTTCTACCATAAAAGTTCTGTTTATCCAATTATAAAATCTTTAGCTCATTTTATTGAAAATGTTTAGTTCTTTAACTTTAAAATAACAAGTAACTTATCAGTAAACTTACAAGTAGCTACACATTACAAAGGGTGGAAGAAACAACAGATAACAGGTTTAAAGTAAAGAGCTTCTTTATTAGACAAATGCATCTTAAAACATTTTTTAAAACATTTGTTCAAAAAACTGCAAAAATGTACTGCTTTAATAGAAACAATTGTTCAAAAACGAGTATTCTTTAAAGTAGCGTTGAAACTCAAAGCTGTGCTAGTCAAACATTCAATGGGCACCAAAAAGATAATATAAAAAAGATAAAATACATTACTAGAGGTGGTGGCGCAGTAGGTAGCACAATTGCCTCACAGCAAGAAGGTCGCTGGTTCGATCCCCGGCTGGGCCAGTTGTTGTTTCTGTGTGACGTTTGAATGTTCTCCCCGTGTTGGTGTGGCTTTCCTCCGGGTGCTCCGGTTTTCCCCACAAGTCCAAAGACATGCGCTATAGGTGAATTGGGTAAGCTAAATTGTCCATAGTGTATGTGTGCATATGGTCACAATTTAAAGTATGTGCTCTTCAATGTCCTGCTGGTCCATTTCCCCACAGGTGTCCTGAAACAAAACAATACAACAAAATGTACATTACGCATCATTTCATAAAAAATGAAAAAGGCACAGCAAAGTAAAGCCAAGTAAAAAAAAAAGGGGGACAAGTTAAAAAAAAAACTAAAGGACAATTAGAATGTGGAAGTCAGAACTTTTCTTCTGTAGAACAGTAAAGAAAACTAACTTAAACTGTGGTCTTTGTTGACTAACTCTTATCTGCTAATCTGCATTTTATCAAAGACCACAGGTGCTTCAGTTATATTCTTTACTGTTCTACTGAAGAAAAAATTGTTACCCACATCTTGGATTGGCTGGGGTGATTTAAAAAACAGGACATTTTCACTTTTTGTTGAACTCTCTATTTAAGATGACTAAATTCACTCAAATATATATATAAAGTATATATTTCTCTTTCTAAATTGATTTTTACATGCACAATTGTATTTTCAGGTTTGCAATTAAAACTTGTTACAAAAGTTGCTTGAAAGTGAACAAAATGAACTACATTCACTAACCAGGTAATGTGTAATCCGCTTCCCGAGGTTCTCAGACAGGTACACAATCAGAGAGCATATCACCACCACCCAGCGAATGTCCACACCATAAGAGCAAATAGAAAAAATATATATAAATTGTAATATTTTTAAATGTATTGCATTGTTATGAAAGTGAACAACTAAGATTTAAATGCTAAACAATACCTGCTCCAGCAACTTCATCACATCATAGATTTTGCATCCATTCATTTCACAAAAAGGGAGGAAGTGCAGGAAGAGGTGTTCTGTGTAATTGGCAAATTTTCAATGAAGGTAGACTCCACATCAGCAGCCGTAAATTCTTTGAATTCTTCTTTGATCTTAAAGAAAAGAAAATCAACAAATTGTATACTTTAATTTTTAATTAAATCGAAAAAACAATACAAAAACAAACATTCATTCCTTTTCTTGTTGGCTTAGTCCCTTTATTAATCCGGGGTTGCCACAACAGAATGAACCGGCAACTTATCCAGCACAGGTTTTATGCAGCGGATGTCCTTCCAGCTGCCCATATCTAGAAAACATCCATACACACTCATCCACTACAGACAATTTAGCTTACCCAATTCACCTGTACCGCATGCCTTTGGACTGTGGGGGAAACCAGAGCACCTGAAGGAAACACCGAAACACCAACTGGCAACAGCACTACCTACTGCTCCACCGTGTTGCCCACAAAAACAAACAAACATTACAATAAATCTTTTACGTTTTCAAAAGTCAGGTGGTGCTGAAATTTACAATGAGAGTATACCAGCATTTCACACCATTGTGTTCACATGCTCAAGTGTTTGGCCAAAATTATAATCGTTTTAAGCTCAGTAAAAAGCATCTTAACAGACACAAACAGGAGCATATATATATATATATATATATATATAATAGATAAGCTGACAGACCTGGCTTCAAACACTCTTGTGTGGATCAGTGTATGGCCATGGTGAAGAGTGTGATGCAGTGATCATTTTAGATTTGTCAGTTATTGATTGATGATCAATCACAAAAATATCTGTTGAGTGTATGAACACAATAGTTAATCAAAGGTCATTAATAATCTGCTCAAAATGCTAGCAGTAAATGCTGGTATCATCACGTTTTACATTTCAGATCTGATGTCAGTACTTTTGACAAAATTACAGATAAAATACCTAAGTTAAATGAAAATGTGCAGGCAATCTTTGCATCAGCAGGTCAATGGGTGGGCTGTCCTCCTCTGTCTCCTAAGTGAAGATCTGGAATGACAATCACAACATGGCTATGAAAAGTGTCTGACCAAAGAGTCATGATCTAATCTGTAATGTTTTAAGAGGTCTCCTTTCCTTGGACCTTCTCATTATCTTGAAAAATTATTGTAAAAGTTCTTACCTTGACTCTGCCTGAGTCAGGTGATCCACGGTTATGTTGTTTCATTCACAGAATAACTATTATATAAAATAAGAGACAGATTCAAGTTACATGACAAATTCATATTCATTTAGTTAATGAATCATCAGATCATCCATGCCAGTTATTGATAAATGAAGCTAATGTATACATACATCATTGTTAGTAATGTGCTATAAGTATAACAAAAAATTAAAATGCTTTAATTTTGAATTCCATTATGTATTATAACTAAAGTTATAGGTCGTCAGTTACTCAGTCAATAGCACTGACTCGTTTTCTGTCCTGTTTGATTAATGTTAGCAGTATTATGATATACTTTAACGTTAGATCACAAAGGCCCATAATAAATAGATTTACGATAGCTTCTGATACACAGTGACTAATGTTTACCTTTAACGACTTTATGGAAATGATTGTGTTTACCTTTACGCAGTGTTTGTATTCGATAGTTCAAAAGCAGCGTGAAACATCCGAGTTCAGGATTCACGCTGTGACAGGCTTTCTGTGCGTGCGCGCAAAATGTTTTATTAGAACATGCTTAAAGTCTAAAACGGCCGAGTCTATAAAAACCTTCGTGATGACAATAACACGCTAACTTTACAATGCAAGCCAGCCATAGCTTTTAGCAATCTTTCCAAAGATTCGGCTCTTTTGACTCGGCTCCCGCTTCACATATATTGAGCCTTCTGTTTTGGCCCAATTTACACTCATTGCAGCTGAAGATTCGGTTCTTTTCTTTTGGTACAAAGCAGTTACGAAATGGTTGCACAAGCTTTGTCATTATTATCGCAGGGAAACTTGTGGTGATAATTTTACTGGTAACGTTAGTACTGCAAACAATACGACGTCGCCCATCGATAAAAGTACCAGCATGTTTTCAAATAAGAAAAAAGACAAATAAAATCGGTAAAATCGCCATTATTTAACAAACATTTACCTCATGAAAGGAACGCAACTTTCAAATGTACGTTAAAATCAGGGTTAACAACTATTGTCTGGTGAGCAGGCACATTTATCAAATACGTCTATTCGTTATACTGTAAATTGCCATCTAAACATTTAAACATGCATTATTTAGAAGCCGACATAAAGAAAAAAAATCATCTAACATTTGCAATTAATTACTTCTTCTTCTTCTTGTTTTATGGCGACTAACTCATTAAAAGCATTATCGCCACCTACTGTACTGGATGTAACTCTGTTGATGAGTCTGAATATTCAGAAAGGGGCAGGACAAGAGGAACGAAAAGGGAGGGAGTGAAAAATAAAAAAATAAAAAAATAAAAAAATTCCTTTGATTGTTTCACATTCTTCAATCTTTGTATTCAGACCTCATATTCATGTCAGCGCTGCGTGTTCAGCTCCTCTAACATATATGGTCTGACCATGATTGAGAATATTCCCATTCATAGGTATTTGCCTATAATCTAGAACCTAAACCTGAATCTTCTATATATCTAATAAATGCTCTATATACTTGCCAATTCATTATACTTTTTCCTAAAATAGTTTTGTATATAATTTTGTCTTTCCCACACTGACTAAATAACACATCACAATGTTTGTTATATTTGCTACACCTAAAAAGTGCATGATCCACATTTTCAGTTACACCACATACATCACATTTCCCATCTTCATGTAAACCCATCAATGCAAGTGTTGCTTTTAACCCTGTGTGTCCCAGTCTTAATCTTGCCAACCATACTTCTTCCTTCCTATTTCTTCCTTGATATAGTGTTGTCCCTACTGTCTGTATAATACTATAGTGCCATCTTCCAGTATTACTATTATCCCATCTAATCTGCCATTTGTCTATTAGTTTTTCCTTTAGAATTGATTTTGCCTCCCTTTTCCCCAATGGTACATTCACCTCCACCTCTTGCTTATTTAGTGCTTCCTTTGCTAATTTGTCAGCAACTTCATTACCGGATACCCCGATATGTGATGGAACCCAGCAGAAATAAACAATAACTCCTATCTCCTTTAATCTATATAAGGATATATAAACTTCTGTTATTAAATCTTCTCTATCTGATTTTGAATTTGCTATGCTAAATAAAGCTGAAGATGAATCTGAACAAATAACAACTTTGTTTGGTCTGACTTGTTCTACCCACTGTAATGCTATAATTATGGCTGTTAACTCGGCAGTGTATACTGATAAATTATTGGGCAGTTTTAAACTAATATGTATTTTGAATTCTGGGATATTTACACCTATTCCTATCTTTTTACTATTAGGTTCTTTAGATCCATCTGTAAAAATTTGTAGAGTTGAATAAAACTTATTATCTAAAATTGCATTTACTTCTTTTCCACTGTATTCATCTTTAGGTTTATTTAGCAAGCTTAAGTCTACGAGTGGTTCAGGAGCTCTCCATAGTGGGACATCAGTGAGTGGTGTATTAGGACTAAAGATCATGTTGTCCATACCATATTCTTTAGTCAACTTTTTACTCTTCCATCCAAAGCTATCCTGTCCTTCATACAAGTATTCCCAGCAATCTTCCAGTACTTTACGAGTAGGATGGTTACTACCTGATTGTTGGAGATTTACCCAGTATGTCATCATCAATTTTATCCTCCTAAATTCAAGAGGCATTTCTCCCATTTCTACCCTAATTGCATCTACAGGGGATGTTTTAATTGCTCCACAACAAAATCTTAATGCTCTAGCTTGTATGATATCTAATTTACCCAATATAGACTTAGATGCAGATCCATACACAATGCAGCCATAATCAAAGCAAGATCGTATCAATGCTTGGTACATGCACAACAATGCACTGCGACTAGCTCCCCAGTTGTGACTAGCAACTGAACGCATACAATTAATAATCATTTTACATTTTGTTTCAATTTTATTTATATGAACTTTCCATAATAACTTTTCATCTAACCATAGACCAAGGTATTTAAAAACAGGTACTCTTTCCAATATCTGATCATATAACTTCAGATCTGTATGTACAATTTTCTTGTTTTTTGTGAATACCATATATTTTGTTTTTGATACTGAGAACTTTAAACCCCATTCCAGGGACCATTCCTCAACTTTTTTAATTGATTCCTGTATTCCTTTATTAACATTTCTAATATTGCGTCCTCTTTTCCATAAAGCTCCATCATCTGCATAAAGTGCAAGTCCTGTTCCTACCTTTTTTATCTTATCAAAAACATCATTAATCATTATATTAAACAAAATGGGACTAATTGCACTACCTTGTGGTGTACCATTAGAAATATTAAAAGCAGCTGATATTTCTTCTCCAATTTTAACTTGAAAGGTACGTTCGAATAAGAAGTCTAACACCCAGTTGTAAAATTTTCCACCTATACCTATTTTGTTCAATTTAATCAGCAATCCTTCCCTCCATAATGTATCATAGGCCTTCTCAATGTCAAAGAAAACTGCTAACATATACTCTTTCATTATAAAAGCTTTTCTAATTTCATTTTCAAATAGAATCAAGGCATCTGTTGTGGATCTATTTTTCCTGAACCCACTTTGAAAGGTTGTTAATATTTCCTTTTTCTCTAATATATAATTTAATCGCTTCACAATCATTTTTTCCATTACTTTACATATTGTGGATGTAAGAGCTATAGGCCTATAACTGCTAGGTTTTGTTTTGTCTTTCCCAGGCTTGGCTAAGGGAAGCACGACTGCAGTCTTCCATTGCTTGGGCAAAACACCCTCGTTCCATATGCGATTAATTACCTCTAACAATGTCTCTAATGCTTTAACTGGTAGCTTCTTTAAAATTTGATAACTTATCATATCCTTACCTGGTGTTGTATTCTTAGAATTACAAATAGCTATTTTCATCTCAAAATACTTAAATTCATCATCTAGGCTACTATTAAAATCTAGCTTTTTTATACATACATTTCCATATAATTCCATAATTTTTTGACGTTTTGTTAAAAATACATCATCTAAATTTTTAGTGCTGTGAGCTTTAGCAAATGTTTGAGCCAACATTGTGACTTTTTCTTTATTTGTAATTGCAATATTCCCATTTTCCTCCATCACAGGTATTTTCCTGGAGCTATCAATTCCATTCATCTTTTTAATCATATGCCAAATTGTATTCATATCAGTTTCCCTTCCTATTGTATTGCAAAAATTTTGCCAGGCTGCCCTCTTTGTGCTCTTAATAATCTTTTTAACATATGCTTTTTTTCTTTGATAATCTAAGACTGCTTCTGGAGTGAGCATTCTTTTTAAAAAATTAAATGCTTTACGTCTTTCTTTGATTGCCCTTGAGCATTCTTTAGACCACCAAGGTACATTTTTCCTTTTCCTTGTGCCATTTGCTAATGGGATTGATTGTAATGCTGCAGAGTAAATGGCATCTACTACCTTACCATATACTTGGTCAATATTTCCCTCTAATGTTATATTTTTAAAAAGGTCTTCACATATTGCATGGAATTTTCCCCAATCTGCACTTTTGTATACCCATCTTATACCATTATTACAGTTTTGTGTATGAACCTTATTTTTAATTTCACAAATTATAGGAAAATGATCGCTTCCTAGATTATTTTCAGAGACTGACCATTTAGATTTACCAGCTAGTGACGCTGAGACTATTGTGAGATCCAAGCATGATACGTTAGCTTTTCTTATATCTATTCTTGTTGGTTTGCCATCATTTAGACACACTAGAGATTTCTCTTCCATGAAATTTTCTATTATTTCACCATTTTTGTCTGTTTTCCTACTACCCCAAATACTATTGTGTGCATTAAAATCACCACATACAATAATTTTATTTGATGTTTCACCTATAGTGCTTTCCAATGTGTCTCCTGCTAATTCTAAACAAGGATTATAAAAGTTTACTATTCTGATTACCCCATACTCACCCATTACTTCAGTGCATATGCTTTCTGTTTCACTTTCATTATTTACATATCTAAAAATCACATTTTCTTTAATGAAAGTTGCACACCCTCCACCTCTACCATTATTCCTGTCTTTCCTTATTACTTCATAACCATTCAGCTTGAAATGTAATGATTTGCATAGCCAAGTTTCTTGGATACAAATTATATCAGGAGCTTTGTTCATATTTTCAATGTATTTTTTAAACTCCTGTCCATTAGCAATCAAACTCCTGGCATTCCAATGAAGCAATAGGAAAGACATGACAATGTTAAGTATCACTACATTGTGACGCATCATAACTTGCCGTCATAGTCCACTCTATCTTACCTTCTTTTGCTTTCAATATCTTGTGTATTTGTTCAGCCGATATACCTGTACAATTCAGGAATTTGTTTGCACATTCTGCCACAATTTTAATCTTGTCAGATCTTCTTTCTACTTGTGCAGTTCCATTCACCACTGCACAAATGAACGCCACAAAGTCAGTTTTATTCACACTTATATTGTCTATGGATTCATTCTGTAACATGTTCTTTTGTTTCTCAGACTCATTCAATTGTAGATTTTGTGCATGCTCCCTATGCGTTTGTATTTCTGTTACCTGTTTTACTTTGCGAGCTGCTTCTGCATATGTTAGATTTTGATTGGTCTTTACCTTTTGTATTTCACGTGCCTGCTTTTGTACTGGACAACCTGCATACGCAGCGCTATGTTCGCCTCCACAGTTGCAACATTTCATCTTAGTTCCTTCTCTACACTTCCCATACTGATGCTCCTCACCACATTTTGCACAACGCATTTTCCCTTTACAAACAGCAGCCGAATGTCCTATGCGTTGGCAGTTATAACAACGAAGAGGAGGAGGAACATATTCTCGTACCTTATAACTGATGAAGCCTATTTTCACCTTTGCTGGTAAATTTTTATCCTCAAAGTGTATCAACACAGAAAGGCTTTCACATTTTATATCGTCCTTCCACATCATTAGTCTCCTAGCCATACCAACTTTGCCTCCACTCAAGTTCCCTTTAATTTCCTCCATAGTTACATTTAAAGGTACACCTGAGATGACCCCACTCTTTTTTGACCCTACTTCAGTACAGTTTATTTTACCACCAGCCAATGCTTTTAGTTTTAGTATCTTTGCTCTTTGCATTTCGTCTTTACATTTAATCAAGACTCTACCATTACTTAGACATGTTGCCCCTTTTACTGATCCTATTTCTTTTTCTATTGCTTTTGATAGTTTAACAGGATGCATATATTGTTCTGACTGTTTGACAAAAGTGACTAAGATTTTAATATCTCTTTCCTCGTTAACTGTCGTTACCCTTTGTCCCGTCTCCTTATTTCCGCCTGAACACATCTGCTCATATTCAGACTCATCACCCATGTTACTTCCTTTTTTTCTTTTATTATATCGCACTTCATGGAATTTTGTTGCCTGGTTGTCATCGTCCGATTCATCATCCATTGTGTCTACCCAAGACTTATTCCAAATTGTCCTTTCAATTTAATAGTTTACCACGAATGTCCTCAAATTCGTCGAAGCGTCCTGAAACCGGCGTCGTCCAGAAGCAGCGTCTGACGTCACCGAGCGCCTTCAGGACCTGTTTCTCCTGTCTTGCAATTAATTACCAAAAGATGATCAGCCTTCTCCCGATCTGATTTTCAAAAATGGACACCTCAAATTGCGCGCTGTCAGTTCACGTGGTACAGCGTCACGTGGTATCTGATGGATCATAAAATATTGGGTTCAATTAACTAAACCTCAAACTATTGCTAACTTTACTAAAAATTGCTAGTTATTTTTCTTTATTAAATAAAGTAAACAGTAAAATCAATATTTTATGTAACAATTGCAGTTTAAAATTAAAGAGCCCATATTATGGATTTTTGAAAATGACCTTCCATGCAGTGTGTTACACAGCTCTAAGTAAAGTGAAATGTCCAGCTAAGGATTAAATCTGAAAGTGCAAAGTGTTTAAAATGATTGATTCATATATAAATGAGTCGACTCATTGTTGTTTAAATGAATCGTTATTAGAACGAGTCTTTAGCCGTTTCGGCTTGACGTCAACGCGAAACATAATAGTTCCGCGCGCAGACCCGGGATTGCAACTGAGAAATTGAACTGCCCGGCCCCGCCCACAGACAGGAAGGAAAAGTGGAAGACAACAAGCACTGTATTGCAGTAAGTGTTGTAGCATAACCAGCGGGACAGCAGTGATGTGTGATCTGAGTAATATCTTAGTAAATCTTTATACTGTTTGATGGCAGTATAAAGATTTAGAGAGAAGTTATTGACAGTATTTGTAGTGTTAGTTTTCGCGTTTTGCTCTTTGTAGACGGTCCCTAAGGATCGGTCTCTTTGCCACCTGCGCACAGTTCAATATAATACGGCCAGCGCGTAGGCAAAGCTCATTTTTAGGAAAATAAGGTTGTAGGTGATTGTATACATTGCGACGGTTGAAAAGAGGTGCTATTTGTGTAGGAACAATGTTTCGGTCATGAGGTATTGATCCGGAAAACACGACTGCTGCTAACTTTACTGAACCAATCGGCATTCCGGTTAAATCATGTCCCGTAGACGCTATGCTCTGAAGTGCGAGGGAAAAGCTGTGTTATTTTCCCTACCTGGAAATCTCTTTTCCCTACCTGGAGTGGTTGAGTTTTTTTTCGTAAAATACCTGAGAATTACATCCCCAACACGGTGCTGTATTCACGTCATCTCTCTGAAGAGAGCTACACCAATCTACCAGCTTACGACGCGGGATTTGTTGCACGGTTGTTGTTAAAGGATGGATCAATACCCAGTTTATTTGGACCAGCATGTTCTTCCAGTCGTGTTGACTGTAACAAGGTAAATATGGATGTAGTTGTCTGTATTGTGTTTGCTCCGTGCAGCATGTAGCGGTAGCCATTTAGCTTACTGCTGAATGAAACTATTTGTTGGCTTACAATAGTCCATGAAGTGTTAATTATTACTGAATGTTTGTTGTTATGATGAAGAATTTAGCAATACGCTGTTGTGCAACCGCAGTGATTTGTTTTCAATATGTTCTGGCATTGGGCTGCTGTCACGTAAAGGACATGACGTGGTGACGTGACGTGGTAGCGTCACGGAAAGGAGGTGCTTGGGGAAAAAGACTCGCTCAGACGATTCATATGGGAGTCGGTGGGAAAATGAGGTAAAAATAAATAGATATTATAAGACATCGAAAGTGTTTTTTAACCTTGCATACATATCTTCCTGTTGTTTGGACTTCAAAAAGTGAAATTTAACCGTTCTCAACACACCATATGGGCTCTTTAAGCAATGTCCAAAACTAAACATTTTAAGTGAAATATGTTTATTTTAATGAGCCATATTTACTGTGGCTGGATATAATTTTTTACAGTGTAGTGTATGTGTGTGAATGAGAGTGTATGGGTGTTCAGCAGTGAAAGGGCATCTGCTGCGTAAAACATAAACTGGATAAGTTAGCAGTTCATTCCGCTATGGCAAACCCTGATGAATAAAGAGACTAAAATGAACGAATGATTAACAAATAATTAATAAGTATGGCATGGGACCGCCTTTTGCGGACAATATACCATCAGTTAATCTCCAGAATAACAGATACAAGTCCTGCACAGTGGCCAGAGTGATTTTGAGCCATTCTTTTTGCAGAATAGTGTTCAGGGTCACTATGTGATGCTACTGGAGGAAAACATTTCCAACCTCATTTTCCACTTTCACTTTCATGTTCATTATAGTGGGGCAGGTTGTAACAGACAGGATTCGTTGTAACACATGCTTACAAAGGCAGATTTCACACAGTTAATTTAATTTCTGTTTACTTTAAATAGTTGCTATATTTCCTCAGTACTTAATTTATTTTTTCTACTACATAACACAGTTTTTTTTTACTTATGTATCTATTGAATAAACACATTTGCATTTATTTGCATTATTATCCATTGTAAAAGCATTTACGTCATCGTCCTTTTTTATGAGCCATTTTCAGAAGCTTTAAATACATGCCCATATCATATGCCGCAATAGATTCCTAACTTTTCATTTAACAAACACATTATTTACTCTGACAATTTTAAGTTTTTAAATAATTTTAGGTAATTTTAAGTCAAAAGTTTACCAACAATTTGCATAGAAATAATATAGGCCTAACTCAAATTGTGTAATGCATTTAGCATGCCTACTGGCCTAAATAAGCTTTTTGCATCAAGCGTACACACAAATTAAGCAGTTTAAAGGTTTACATACATTTAAATGTTCCTTTGAAATGTTGGTGCACCAAATTAAATTTTTTATTATTTATTTGACATTATAATTTTATGCATGCAATTTTACAATATTCTTTACATGTATTTTATAACTATGAACTTTATTTACAAAATAAAGTGAATCATTATGAATTTGCCAAGAAATGCTCACTTCACTACTGTAAAACAATGTCCCCCACTTATGCAATAAACCTGGTGTCCATGAAAATATGTACACTCACATTAACACCAAAGTTGTGCTTTTGTAAAATAGACAAAATAAACAAGATACACTTTCTGCAGACTCATGCAGCCTCAGTGAAATATAGCGCATCACAGCAATGAACCGGCTACTTGAGACGAAAAGAAATCCATAGAATCCTTCAAATGTATACAGCATCGGTAGTCTTTATTTTTCAGCCTCTGACTAGAATAATGCTGCGCTATTTAATTAACAAAAAAATATTATTTATTTTCCCCCAACACAGACAAGGTGCCTTTATTTAGCCTGTAGCCTACAGTATATAATTTAGATTTTTATAGTTTATATTAAATATATAGCCTAGGTTTATGTAAACGCTTCACTCTGATCATGCATCAAACATAATGCGTTGTAGGCTACATTCTTCTTATTCTTCAGTAGATCCATAAATTATGTATTTTATAAACTGATCGTTCATAAGCACTAAGCTATTAATATCAGTAATTCTCCAAAAAAGCTTGATTAAAGTCCAGACGTTTTAAAGATTTTCTACAATTTAAGCATTAGGTCAAAGACAACTTAATTCGGCATAGTACGCTGATTTGTGTGCACATCACATGCTTTACTGAACGCACTTCCTTTTTATTATTTCATGCAATAGTAAATATATAATGTTGTCACAGACAGTTTACAGGACAAAGATAAAGCGCGTTAACAGAGATATATTTGCTGCGAAAAAGGGTCAAAACAAGGCAGTCTGACGTTCACAAGCACACAGAGCTGAATCTTCAGAGTTTATTCAAGAGCCGCCTGCTTGGCAGAGAGAGGAGGATGGAGGATCCTTTTAGCCCACCACTGCAATGCGGAGAACATCTGACCTCAAGGTGCTGATTGTCAGAGGACAGTCACAGATTAGAGCACACTTCATCCGAGTTCAGCCAACTCGTACATATAACGAGGAACACAACAGGACAGGATAGTACAGGACATAAACTAGAGAAATAAAGCAGGTTAGTTTCTGAGCCAGGTAAACTTAGAGTCACGTACAAAACAACAATAAACTGACAACAGAGGGTATGAAAGGGAAGGAGATATAAGCAAGTCAATAAGCGTAAAGTGAGAGCAGGTGACTGGTGATCAGCGCAAGACTAACAGCTGAGAGCAGAACACAGAGGGGACAGACACACAAGGATCAAACCAGATTCATGACAGTACCCCTCCCCCGAGGAGTGCCCCCTGGCGCTCCCAGAGGAGTATGTTGGCGTGAGTGTGAGAACTCCTCTATGACCGTGCGGTCCAGGATGTCCCGTGATGGAACCCAACTTTTCTCCTCAGGACCATAGCCCTCCCAATCGATTAGATACTGAAAACAGAGTCCGCGGAGACGGGAAGCTAAAATTACTATACCGGATACCTGTAAGTATTAAAAAGGGTACATATCAGGCTTTGGTGAATTCAGGGTGTAACCAGACCTCCATCCACCAAAGCCTGCTTCAAGACCCGGCATTGGATACGAGCCGCACGGTAAGGGTAAGGTGTGTACACGAGTATGTAATTCACTACCCGCTAACGGCTATAGGTATTCAATTCATGGGTAAAAAACATAGAGTTGAGGTATCGGTTAACCTGCACCTCAAACACCTGCTAATTCTGGGAACAAATTGGCCTGGATTTAATAGATTATTGGGGGTCTTTTGTGTGGGTGTTTCTTGGAAAAAGAAATCGCTGGATAGGGGCAGGTTGCTCAGCTGGGGGAATCCCAAGCGATGTCGGGAATTTCCCGGCATAAAGACTTCCCCCTGGAGCAGTCGTGTGATGACACGCTGAGACATACACTCAAAAGAGTGCAGGTTATTGACAGGCAAAACCTCCTGTCATGATCACCAGCGATCAACAGCCAGAGATCGCTGGTTGACACACACACACACACACACACACATTCCATGAACTACAAATCTGCTTGTTAACGGACTACAATTCCAGTCATGCAGCACACACACTCCTGCTCCAAGTCACCATCTGATTAGACTCACTCAGCTGAAGCTGCTTCTGGACTGATTACACACACTTTATAACAGCACACTCGCGCACAGTCATTGCTTAGTATTGTTTACTGTATGTGACCTTACAACTCATTTCCTTTGTTCCTGTCTTCTGTGTTTTGATCCTAGCATTGCTTGTTTGTTTTATTCTTGCCTGCCACCAGCCTTTTTGACTCCTTGCCTGCTCTTGACTACGATTCTGGATTTCCTGTACATACCTGTTTGCCCCCGATGACCACTGCTGTACTGACTTTACATTAAATCTGCGATTGGATCCTCACCATCGTTGTTAGTGGCACTCCTCAGCGTTACACCTCCAGCCTGATCGGCCCCTCTCCTATCCACTTTTTGCAATTATCAATGACAGGGTGTATCGAGTGACCCAACACGCTCCGACAAAAGAAGATACAACCCAATTATTAGTACCAAAGAGCCGTTTGGAAATGCTTTTCCAGGCGGCTTATTCTAATCCTATGGCCGAACATTTAGGTCAAGCCGCCACTCTAAATCATCTCATGGCTGGGCCAGCCCGATCGTCTTGGTACCCAAGACTGATGGGCTCGGTCCAATTCTGTATGGATTACAGGAAAGTCAATGCTGTGTCAAAATTCAACGCATATCCAATGGCGCGTATTGACGAGTTGCTCGACCGGTTAGGTGCTGCTTGATATTACTCAACACTGGATTTGACAAAGGGATATTGGCAGATCCCCTTAACTCCAATATCCCGCGAAAAAACAGCCTTCACAACGATGTTTGGATTACACCAATTTGTGACACTTCCGTTTGGGTTGTTTGGGGCACTGGCGACGTTTCAGCGTCTGATGGACAAAAAACTCGCTTATTTAGATTACATCATCATTTTTAGTAATGGCAGTGGCATATGCAACATCTGAGGGCGGTTTTGTCGGTGCTGTGATGAGCCGGGCTCACAGCCAACCTGAAGAAGTGCGCAATTGGGCGAGTGGAGGTAAGGTATCATTTTCAGTAATAGCAGTGGCATATGCAACATCTAAGGGTGGTATTGTCGGCGCTGAGACGAGCCAGGCTCACGGCCAATCCGAAGAAGTGCGCAATTTGGCGAGTGGAGGTAATGTATTTGGGCTTCCACTTGGGTCATGGGCAGGTGCAGCCCCAAATTGATAAGAATGCAGCCATTGCAACCTGTCCTAGACCTAAGACCAAAAAGGAGGTGAGACAGTTTTTGGGACTGGCAGGATATTATAGGCGTTTTGTTCCTAATTATTCGGCCCTCGTCAGCTCATTGACTGATCTCACTAAAAAGGAGGGACTAGATACCATCCAATGGTCGGAGCAGTGCCAACAGGCCTTCTCAAAGGTAAAATCTATACTTTGTGGGGGGCCCGTCTAAACGTGTGGTGTCAGCTATTAAAAGAAATAAAAACTTTGACTTACCTTATATTGCCGACCCTGTCTTCTTCCCACACAACAACGAACTTTACTACACAGACCTTATGACCGCAAATGTATCTAGGGGCATTGATGCAACAGCGGTCAGCGATGCGACAAGTGATTTCGCCAAACTTTAATAATGTGGCGCGTACGGCTCTCCAAGTGTTATGGAAACACGTAATGTAGGCCTGAACAGACGGTACCAATGCTTCGGCCTCCTGGGATGAAAACAATGGGGCTTGGTAACCATGGCAACAATGGAAAGAGGAAAGCCCCGTTGATGACGTAGGAGTGGAGTTATATGCGCATTCAGCCCACCCCAACTGTTCTCTCCAAGAGGAAGGATTCCGCGCTGCTAAGGTGCGGAGAAGGGTAATCCAGGAATCTTAAAGATATGATTAAAGACTAGTAGAGCGGTCTCCTTAGCAGAGGGGAGTTTGGAGATGGGGATAAAGTGAGCCGATTTTGAAAAGCGGTCAACTACGGTGAGGATAACGTTATTACCCACAGTAGGTGCCAAGCCTGTGATGAAATCTAAGGCGATGTGCGACCAGGGGCGCGAGGGGATTGGTAGCGGTCTAAGCAGCCCAGCAGGAGGGCAATTACTAGTCTTAGACTGAACGCAAATGGGACATGACATAACTTGAGCGCAGGTATTGCGTGCCGTAGTGGGCCACCAGAAATACTGACGAATCACGGTTAGAGTGCCCTTAACCCCCAGATGGGCCGTTAATTTGGAGGTGTGTGCCCAGCGGAGTATAGCAGGGCGTACTGATCTTGGAATGAACAATTTATTCTCTAAACCGGCTCTTTTAACCGTATGTTCAATTCCCCAGACTATGGCTCTGATAAGACAGCCCTCTGATAGAATGGGTTCTGCGACTGAAGGTTCTTTGGGAGAGACAAACTGGCGTGATAACGCATCAGGCTTGACGTTCTTAGTACCTGGACGATAGGAGATAATAAAATCAAAACGTCCAAAAAATAACGCCCATCGTGCCTGTTGGCCATTAAGTCGCTTAGCTGTACGGATGTAAGTCAGGTTGCGATGATCTGTCCAGACCTCAAACGGGACAGTAGTCCCTTCTAGCCAGTGACACCATTCACCCAGAGCTAACCGAATGGCCAGGAGTTCTCGATTATCCATGTCATAATTACACTCAGCAGGTGAAAGCTTGTGAGAAAAAAAGAGCAAGGGTGAATCTTGTCATCAATGACCGAACATTGTGAGAGGACAGCTCCAACGGCAGAACTAGAGGCGTCCACCTCCACGATGAACTGATCAGATGGGTCGGGAGTGGTAAGGATGGGTGAGGAAGAAAATAATCGCTTTAGGTTCTAGAATGCTGATTGAGCTGTGGAAGACCACACAAAGCAAGACTTTGTGGAGGTTAGTGCGCTTAAGGGGGTGACAATTTGACAAAATTTTAAATAAGACATTAATAGAAATTTGCAAACCCCAAAAATCTCTGAAGTGCGGTGCATGTCTCAGGCATGGGCCACTCCGCGACAGCCTGTACTTTGGCCGGATCCATGCTAAATCCCTCTGCTGAAACAATATAACCAAGAAAGTAGACAGAGTCAGCATGGAATACACACTTTTCTGCCTTTACGAATAGCCGATTCTTTAGTAGACGTTGTAGCATGCGACAAACGTGCTGGACATGGGTCTCGATCGAGGGAGAAAAAATTTGTATGTCATCTAAATAGACAAAAACTGAGATATTAAGCTTGTCTCCAAGAACGTCGTTTTCTAGTGCTTGAAAAATGGAAGGAGCGTTTACCAGCCCAAAGGGAAGAACCCGGTATTCAAAGTGGCTGAGCGGGGTATTAAAACTGTTTTCCTTTCATTTCCGGCCTTGATGCGTACTTAATGATAAGCGTTACGGAGGTCTAATTTGGAAACGACTTAAGCGCCTTGTAAGATCTCAAAGGCTGATGACATCAGAGGTAGGGGATGGCAATTCCTAATAGTTATACTATACATCTTATAGTATAGTTATAATGTAAGATGTCCATTAAGGGCATAAACTGGAGGTGGATTGTCCAATTTTACGCTGGGAATGCCATGGCGTAATGCCCACGCCTCGTCCATGAAATTCCCTTCGGCCCCTGAATCAATGAACGCCTCGCAGAAAATAGAGGTGCCATCATGACGCAGGACTACAGGAAGAGTAGTACGCCTCAAAGGAGTGGGGGATAAGGAAATTGCACTCGCCAGAAGTCCCCGGTCTACTGACGAGCTAGCCCCTCTTGTCGTAGTTTCCGGCTATTCTCTTAATAAATGAAACTCAGACTGGA
>CAIGQQ010006275.1:0-14513 GCA_903798035.1 Danio albolineatus | reverse complement strand
AATACACTCTGAACTGAGTAAACTTTACTCAGAGGATTTAGCTGTGTGGGTGCTTTTCCAGAAAAAGCTTGTACTGTATATCAGGACAAAGAATAATTCAATTCAATATTTTTTTATTTATGTAGCACTTTTCACAATAATTACTGTTTAAAAGCTTTACAAAAGGTGCATTACCATCAAATCAGAAAAGAGCTAATAACTCTTAACAGTTAAAGCTATTATATATAAAACCTGTACTTATATAGTATTTAGGGGATGTCTATGATGTTCAATGAAGTGGATAAGGCAGTTTTGTTTTGTTCTCGACCCCTGTGAACCTCCTGGTGTTCCTGACCAATCCAGACTCAGACAGTGTCTCCAGTCAGACGCAGCCCAGCCTATCGGACGGCGAGGATCAGCTGGAGCGGCTGCAGCAGGCGGAGCTGACGCGCAGCAGGCCCATGTCTCTGTGGAGAGCCGGCACTGTGCAGGCCTGGCTGGAGGTGGTCATGGCCATGCCCATGTACATGCGTGCCTGCTCTGACAATGTCAAGAGTGGAAAGGTAAACGCTGCACTGCTCTTCATTTATGACTGTTCTTTGAATGCCTTTTATTTCAGACCCTTCTCCACTAATGTTTGTGAAGATGCAGTTTGTTTTCTGCTGCAAATTCCACTGTGCAATATGAACGGTTTTTAATTTGTAGCAGTGTTTCACAATGTGACTGTATTTTATTTATTTATGCCATAGATATTAAAGGGATAGTTCACCCTGAATACTAATAATCGACCATTTACCGCTTACTTCTACATGTTGTCCCAATTAAATGAAATTAAATTAAATTAAGGCGCCACGGTGGCGTAGTGAGTAGCACGTTCGCCTCACAGCAAGAAGGTCGCTGGTTCGAGCCCCGGCTGGGTCAGTTGGCATTTCTGTGTGGAGTTTGCATGTTCTCCCCGTGGTCGTGTGGGTTTCCTCCGGGTGCTTCGGTTTCCCCCACAAGTCCAAAGACGTGGTACAGGTGAATTGGGTAGGCTAAATTGTCCATAATGTATGAGTGTGAATGAGCGTGTATGGATGTGTTTCCCAGAGATGGGTTGCAGCTGGAAGGGCATCCGCTGCGTAAAAAACAAATGCTGGATAAGTTGGCGGTTCATTCCGCTGTGGCGACCCCGGATTAATAAAGGGACTAAAAGAAAATGAAAAGAAAAGAAAAAGCCGAAATTAAATTAAATTAAATTAAATTAAATTAAATTAAATTAAATTAAATTAAATTAAATTAAAGTGGATTGAATAAAACAATCATTCATAAAACAATTAAGTTGTCCTAAAAAACTCAAGAATCGGGTTGTTGCAGTTGATTTTAAATAAGTAGTTTAAACAAGCAGCAAAACTATTTTTTTGGGTGAAGCAGGTTTTAACTGTAATGGATTTCTTTCTTTCTGTTGAACACAAAACAAGATGTTTTGAAGAATGTTAAAAAAAGCAACAATTGACATCCATAGGAACAAAATAAAACTGAAATCAATGACAACATTTTTCAAAATATCTTCTGTGTTCAACAGATTAAAAAGATGAACTCAAAGCGGTTTGAAGCAAGAGTAGAGTGAGTAAATGATCAGTTTTCAGTGAACTGTATCCATTTATTTTGCACATAACATTAAAAATAAGAAGAAATGTTTCTAGTAATGTTTCAAATAAAAACTGTTGAAAAAATGGTTTCGTAATGAAGGTAAATATTTTAAAATATGAACGATACTTTAAATTGAAACAATCACGATATCATTTCAGTGTAAAAATTCTTGCTGCCTTCATTTTTTAGTCGAATCAGATGAACTTTTCTAGTCGTCTCAGACTGGGTAAAAACATTAAGTTAAACTATATAATACTGTACAATAGAATTTTATTTTAGCCCCTTTTTCTTTAGAGAGATATATACGGTATATTTCATATTAATAATAAAACCGGTGGCTCGGTGGTTAGCACTGTCACCTCACAGCAAAAAGGCCTCTGGTTCGAGTCCCAGCTGGACCAGTTGGCACAGTCTGCATGTTCTCCCTGTGTTTACGTGGGTTTACTCCTGGTGCTCTGGTTTCCCCCACAGTCCAAAGATATGCGCTATAGGTGAATTTGGTGAATAAAATTGGCTGTAGTGTATGAGTGTGTGAGTAAATGAGTGTGTATGGGTGTTTCCCAGTACTGGGCTGCAACTGAAAGGATATCCGCTGTGTAAAACATATGCTGGAATAGTTGATGGTTCATTCTGCTGTGGCGACTTCTGATGAATAATGGACTAAACTGAAGGAAAATGAATGAATGAATAATAATATAAAGCTTTCGGGCATCAGTACTAGCTGCTATATTATATATATTAGCCTTTTCCGCACAAATATTATGTTGGACAACAAATGTAGCATTGCTAATAACATAAATGACAGCAATATTTTACAGTTTTACAGTATATTTCAATCAAATAAATGCATCTATGGCTAGCATAAGAGGTTTCATTCAAAGCAGCAACAAAAAAGTGATTAATTAATAACCCTCTCTTTTATTCAGGCAACATTTTGGGTTCTGTGGCCCCTAAATAGTACTTAATCCTACAAATATTTACTTCCCTGAAGCCTCGCTGACATGAATCTGGTTAATGACCGCTCTTGTAATATTTGCTGCACAGCTGTAGTCATGATGTCACCGGCAGCTGTTTCCTGTTGCAGGTGCTGCTGGGATTGAGCGATGAGGATCTGGAGCTGGGTTTGGGCATTAACAGCCCCATGCACCGCAGGAAGCTCCGACTCGCCATTGAGGACTATAGGGAAGCAGAGAATGGACGAGGGTGAGGCCATAAAATCATAATAATAATGATTGGGATATCGTTCTCTCTCCATAAAATGATAGCTTATGATGGATTTAATGTTTATGCTTCCAAATGATGTTGCTTGTTTGCAACACACAGACTGTTTGACCATGACATTACTCATATTTCTACTGTAACTTAGTGTTTTTCATACAATTATCAAGCATACCACTACTTTTCTACATGGTGATGAGCAGTGTTGAATGTAATGAGTTGCAAAAGTAGCCGGTAACTAGACAGTATAATACTTTTTCCCTAAAAAAAGTAAAGTAAGGGATTACTTTTCATTTTCAGGTCATTTAATTATATTTATTTATAATGTAGTCGCCTTAAATGCTGTAAATGTTTTGATATTTATCCATATTATCCAGCCCCAGTGTATGAGCTATACTTTAGTGTCTCTGTGTTGTCTCGCAGCCTGTCTAAAGCTGCAGATATGGACCATCACTGGGTGTCTAAGAGCTGGCTGAGTGACGTCGGGCTGCCTCAGTACTCACAGGTCTTCCACAACCAGCTGGTGGACGGCAGAGTCCTGAACTCCATCACACGCAGAGACCTGGAGACCATCTTCAACATCACCAACAAGTTCCACGTCACCAGCATCCTGTCAGCCATCCAGCTTCTACAAATGCTCAGTTTCGACAAAGAGGCAAGAACTCGTCTATACAGATTTTCACGTCTTAAGATATAATTGATTTTTACATAAATCATCACCTTAGAATTATAAGGTTCTGTCTGACATTTTTGTCAAATTGAGTTATTGACATATTCTTATTAATTGAGAACTTTTTTACATTATGGGATTTTTTTTTATAAGTTGTTTAAATTTTTAAGACTTTTTATTTAAAAAACTAATGTTACACATGTACTGTTTGCTATGGAATGCAAAAACTTTGAAGCTCAATATCTCAAAATCATTCAGAATGCAGATAGAACCTTAAAATTCCAAGGGGACAAAATATCTGTTACCATAGATCATTTTTTTGACAGACAGTATTACATTTAGCAGATGCTTTTGTCCGAAAGTGACTTACATTTGAGGAGGCATTCAGTGATTTATTAAGAAGAGGCAATACAAAAGTGCTAATCATACAAAGGATCTGTCAGCGCTTAGAGAATTAGGTGCTAGAGTAAGGAGGAGGAGTGTTTCTTTTTTTTTTTTTGTTAGAGAGATCTGTGTATTTACAGGTGGTTTGTCAAGCCCACTCACCTGTGTGAAGCACTTCATAAATGCACAGTCTTTTTGAGTGATAGTAAGAACTTGCCTGGTGCAATGGTCAATTAAAGTGTCAGAGAGATGAAAAGGTGAGTTTTCTACGGGTGGTTTGTCAAGCCAACTCACCTGTGTGAGGTACACCTAGATATAAATACAACCTCATAATGTTTTGAGGTTGTCATGTGGTTTGGTAGTAAAAAGCTTTATTTTTAAAAACATTTAAAGTGATTTTTTTGGGGGGGTCATTTTGCATTTAATATGATTTTTTTTGGTCATTTTGCATTTAATATAATTTTTTTTTGGTCATTTTAATTTGTCATAGCCACCATAATGGGACGTTTCATAATGTATATGTGTGCTGTTGCATTCACTCTGAAATTGTGTACACTCTTAAAAAAAAAGGTTCCTTGAGGTTCTATATAGAACCCCGGGGTTCTATACTTGGCCAGTAGAACCTTTTACCCAAAAAATGGTTCTATTTAGAACCCTTTGAGTGCAAAGAACCTTTTTGATTAAAATGGTTCTATAATGTGGGATTTATAACATAATTATATAGTAAAGATTATAAATAATAATAAGCTATAACACAGAGAGACAAAGCTTTTTGAGTCAAAACCTAATAAAATGACTGCTATGGTCAAAAACCTAATCAATGTATGATGGGATTTTTGTTTCACGCAGGTTTGTACATTAGGCTACCATATAACTAATATTTATATATGCTTAATATTTAACATTTTTGACGAATTATTTTGTGAAATTAATTAAATAACCAGTTTATTCAGACTGTACAGTGTGTTGTTATGGTTTAATAAATTGTTTTAAAGTAATAATCATGAAAAAGCCCTCTGGTGACGTCATTCATTGGTGGACTGATGGTGAACAGGTGGTGAAGAGCCTGGAGAGTGACGGTTAATTTTTGAAAAGGAGAACTCCGCTTTTGCAGCTCCATCATTCAGGTACGTTATTACTCTTTTAAAACTATAATAATGAAATATTTTGTATTACGGGGTAATGTTTCTCTTCCCTTGTGTTATATGGTGACAGACTGAATAAGGGGTAACGTTAATATGGATTTATACTGTGCTTGTAAGTTTCTGATGGTCTCTGTCGACAGCCTTCGCTTCAGAAATCTGTGTCAAGCTGACTTTGCTCTGCTTTTTGTTCGAAATAAGTCACAGTTTCGCTTTATTTGTTTGTCAGTATTAATTAAAATATCAATAACAATAAAACAGGTGCGTTATTCAAGGACGGGCATTGAGAGGCAGCGTGAAGCGCGTGCACGCTCTTTTAATGGTAACTTCTTATGAGCCGATTTCCGCTTTCGTGCAGTTTTTATCTCCAACCTTGAAGAAACAAGTACTCCCAGCTTGTTCGTGTGTGAGTTTAGCCGAGTTTAACTCGGGCTAAACTCTGTAAAGTAGTGTACACGCCGGCTAGTCTGCATTAAAACCGCAAGGGAGCATGTCGCGCTCGTGCCCCGCCCGAGTCTATGCACGCGCCCGCCCGCCCGAGTCTATGCACGCGCTATTGTGATGATTGCTAAGTGTATTATTGAAACCTTTTAAAGCCAAAACATATTTTAATAATCCATAGATAATAGATCAGGTGTTATTTATGAAGGACATACAAACATGCAGGCTAAATGTATTGTGAAATGTTGAACCTTGTTAAATATAGGCTACATATATGTATATATTGTGCTAAATAAGTTTAAAATTCATATTTTAATGTATATCTTTCTTTTCTTCAAACAGCCTGGACACTGAACTGCATCGTAAATCTTGTGCTCGGTATGTATTATTGCTTTTAATTCTAAACAAACTGTATTAAGTATTATGAAATGAATATTATAAAAGACTTTAACATTGTATTGTAACCTGGGCTGCAGGACACAAGTAGCTTTGAAGAGGAAGGATCCCAGCTTAAAGAAGGACATGCGTTACATCCATAATTGTGACACAATTATCATCAACAAGGACACCTGGTAAATATTGTATTTTATAACATGCATATGTCAGACTTGGTTGTTGTGTACTGAAATAATATATTTATCACAAAAATGTTCCATTACTTATTGCTGCTGTTTGTACAGTGAGAATATTAAGGTCATTGCTTATTAAAAAGTCCTGCAAAGAAAATATGTTTTAAAAGAAAGTGTAAATTTGCCTACAGGATACCTTGTTGGAATGTCTGCAAAACAAATTTAAAAATGAAAGGATTTCAGTGGTGAGCTCATCAATCATCTTGCAAAATGAAACAAATTAATGGGATGAAAAGGAAGTGAACTGTATTCTGAGGAACTTAACACAAGGCAAGTTCAGTTCAATACATTTTATGCCAAAGGTAGATTAATTCTGTATTATAAATTCATATTTACACACTCTAAAATGCTGTCTTCCTACCTCAGATTGTGATGGACCTGGAATGCGACACCAGATACTCATAAGTCAAGAACCGAATGAAACACCCTTTTCCAGAGTACAGATTATGGAGAGGTTTGCAGAACTAATGGAGCAGTTTCTTCTTCTTGGAGTGCCACAGCTTGTGAGTAAACACTGTTACATTGTGTGCCAAATAGTTTTGCGTCCATGATGACTTTAAGAAACTTGTATTGCTGAAAATATGTCATTTGGAAACTTACACATGAAGTAACCAAAATGTTTTTTGCATTTAGGATGCTGCATAGAAAACTTGGTAAAGAACACAGAAACATCTTTAAAAGAAATGGCCCAAAAAGGGACAGAAAGAAGGAAGTGCTCCATGACAGTCTCATTGGACCAGCAGAGGAAACCGCAGAAGGTAACTACACACTATACTACATACTATTTGCCCCAAACACTCACACACACTTTAATTGTATTGATTATAACTGTAATTCTATTTGATGACATGTTAATTGGTTAAAAGTACTCAACATTAAAATATTGTTTTACAGAAATCCAAAGGTCCTACACCATCCAGGATTCAGCAGCTCTCCTGATTCCACCAAGGCTTGAAGTGTCAGTATTACAATGGACAACACTCACTCGCTATCCTTCTACTTCTTCATTTATCAGAGGCACCACAGAGGAGTGAATCACCAACTAATCTGCCCTTTCCAGCCACAACCCAGCACTTGGAAACCCATATACTCTCTCATACAGTAGATCTACACACATTCACTCACTATGGCCAATTCACCTATACCGTACACATGCTTTTGGACTGTGGGGTCAACAGGAGCACCCAGAGGAAACCCACATGAACACTGGGAGAACTTGCAAACTCCACACAGAAATGCCAACTGGCCCAGTCGGGACTCGAACCAGTGACCTGCTTGCTGTGAGGTGACAGTTCTAACCAGTGAGCCACTGTGCCACCCATGGACAAAACTATTTACCTTATAAGAGAGGCTGACAGACATGGACATGCTACAGGTTGTGGAATGGCTGTTTGCAGTGTTTTGTCTAATCATTCTGCAATGTTTTAGTGATGTTTCTTATTAAATTATGTATAAAAATGGATGTTGTGATGACCAATACATGCAGGTACCATCCACTTTTTGAAATTGTAGTGTTATTTAATAGATGTTTTGATTGTTTGTGTATTGTTTCCATCTGCATTGTGATATATTTCTCTTCCGTTTAGAGATGTGTGAAAGTTAAGCTCTGTATTTGTTCAAACAGTAAAAAAGCTTATAAAAGTGAAGTCATTACAATAACAGTGTTGAATGCCATTAAACTGTTAAGGTAGATCTGCTGTCCAATGCAAAGTATGCAGAGGTGCAATTTTAAATATTTAAAAAAATATTTTGTATAATGAATTGAATAAATTTAAACAATTTGAATTGTCTGGATTGGTTTTATTTTTTATTTATTAATAAGTAACAATAATTCAATAATAAATAAAAAGAACCCTTAAATGGTTCTAAATAGAACCATCTAACTTGAATTCAAAGAACCATTTGGGGTTCTATTTAATGAACCCCTAAAATGGTTCTATATAGAACCTTTTTGGGGTTCCATATATGAAGCGCTCCATAGAACCGTTTTTGGTTCTATATTGAACCGTTTGTTTTAAGAGTGTAGGTATTGTTGTTAAAATTGTAAAATAATCTGATTGGTTTGTGGTATTGTTATATTTCTGCAGTCTATACAGGCACGTCGCACTCAGTGCGAGAATCGAGATTTGGATCCAGTGGTCTGGACCAGCCATCGCGTCATTAAATGGATCAGGGATATTGATCTTAAGGTGGGAAAAAATAAAATACAAAGCTCATCCTATGTACTCTATTGTTTGAGAATTCAATAATATTCAAAATGAATGATATCTTCAAATATATATGTGTTTACTAACATCAACTAATAATGAACAATAATTGTACAGCATTTATTAATCATAGTTCATTAGCTAATGCAGTTAATGGGGCGCCACGGTGGCGTAGTGAGTAGCACGTTTGCCTCACAGCAAGAAAGTCGCTGGTTCGTGCCTTGGCTGGGTCAGTTGGCATTTCTGTGTGGAGTTTGCATGTTCTCCCCGTGGTCGTGTGGGTTTCCTCCGGGTGCTCCGGTTTCCCCCACAAGTCCAAAGACATGCGGTATAGGTGAATTGGGTGAGCTAAATTGTCCGTAGTGTATGAGTGTGTATGGATGTTTCCCAGAGATGGGTTGCAGCTGGAAGGGCATCCGCTGCGTAAAACATATGCTGGATAAGTTGGTGGTTCATTCCGCTGTGGCGACCCTAGACTAATAAAGGGACTAAGCTGAAAAGAAAATGAATGAATGACCATGAGTTAATATAAACTAACAATTAACAACTTTTTTCCATTAATTAACGTGAACCAGCATGAATAAATACTGTAATCGATGTATTGTTCATTGTTGTTCATGTCAGTAAATACATTAACTAATGCAACCTTATTGTAAAGTGTTGCCATTATAGCTTAACTCACCACTAATATGTACAGTAGTTATTGGGAATATGTTGACCCATAAAGCAGCTGAACACGTAAACCATATTTGACTAGGCTCAAAAGGCTCAAAGAACTGAGAAAAAAGTATCATTATTTACTGCTCAGATATTAAGATATGTACTGTGATATATAATAGCTGTTGTGTCTATTCAGGAGTATGCTGATAACCTTCAGAACAGTGGCATCCATGGTGCTGTGATGGTTCTGGATCCCACCTTCAGTGCAGACAGCATGGCCAAAGCTCTCGACATCCCCAACAACAAGCACATGATCCACCGTCATCTGTACGAGGAGATGAAAGTGCTTCTCAATCCAGCAAGGTCTGTGCCGCTGCATTTCTTTTATAAAAAAAAAATTCAATAATTAAAGTGGCTATTGAAATGTCATTATATCGGTTTACAGTGCTCAGCATATATGAGTTCACCCCTCACAAATCTCTCTTTTAAATAATTATGTTCTTTAGGATGCTTTGCAATATTATATTTATGCATATACATTAGATTAGTCCGTATTAAAGCCAAATCTGGAGCCAATCTATTATAATAATTTACGATAACAGTGCAAAAATTAGTAGCCCAAGTCTGTATGTTATGGAAAAAAAATAAACAATTTTTTTTTAAAATGAGGGGCAGCACGGTGGCGCAGTGGGTACCGCTGTTGCCTCACCATAGGAAGGTTGCTGGTTCGAGCCTCGCTGGTTTGAGCCACAGCTTTTCTTCATATTTGGGTGGGTGTCCTCCAGGTGCTTTGGTTTCCCCCACAAGTCCAAAGACACGTTGTATAGGTGAATTGGGTGAGCTAAATGATGTATGTGTGTAAATGAGTGTGTATGGATGTTTCCCAGTCATGGGTTGTAGCTTAATAAAGAGACTAAGCCAAAAAAGAAAACGAGTAAATTAATTTTTAAATGAAACAAAAATATATTTAAAAGATTGGGTTGAAATTTAGCAAGATTTTGCATTAATTTAAATGTATTCTCTTTAGTGACTAAAATATTATTTTAATAAATATATTTGTTTAATAAATCTGTTTTGTTCAAATGCACTAAAATACATCACCTATACTCACTGAGTAATGGATAAAAATATTCATTTTCAAACACTGTATAAAATGTTTGTGGCAGATCCTATAAAACTAGACTTTGAATGATTATTATGTGAAGAAGAATGTTATTCTACACATGTGTCTGTCCCTACTCTAACACAAATGTTTATAATGTTCATGATAATGCTGAGAAAGCCATTATGTATACTGTACCATCAATGCATCATACGAAGAAAGCAGTGTTGTAAAGTAACAAATTACAAATACTTAAATTACTGTAACTGAGTAGTTTTTCTCAAGAATTGTAATTTACTGAGTATAAGTGTGTACTTTTACTTTCACTTGAGTACATTTTTAGAGCTGTATCTGTGATTTTACTCTGCTACTTTCATTCAACCTGCAGTCCTTCAAAAAAATCAGTCCTGTGATTCCTGTCCAATCAAGTTGCACATCAATCTCCTCAAACTGAACTACCTGAAGACATGGGCGATTTATAAATGCAGCAAACCATTAGAAAGGATTAAAAGTGTCCAAGAAGATGTCCAAAATCTTTACAAACAATGACCCAAAAGCTGCATGTCACTGATGAGAAGAAGTTTTTTTGTGATGACTGAAATCACCAAATTGTCTTGAACAATAACTAAATGCACTACAAAATGTTACATTTACACACACACACACACACACACACACAGAAATTACATGAAAATGCATCAGCTTTTTACAGCGTGATACTCACTACTCACTACTCTTAAGTACTTTTAAAATAGCTACTTTTTACTCATAGTTTGAGTAATATTTACAACAGATAGTTTTGGGCAAGTACTGGTACTTTTACTTAAGTATGGTTTTTCAGTACTCTTTCCACCACTGGAAGAAAGGTACTAATTCAAACAACAGTCTTACGTAGACACACCTAAACTATACAGTCTTTAATCTAAAATATACCAATCAAACTTTCATAAGAGTGTAATTTAATGACCTCATCTGTCAACATAATGCTGGCGAATTGCAGAGCATGTGCAAACATATCCACATTGCTGTCATTAGACACTTTCTAACAGCAAAGTTGGCTGTCGCAAGTGTGAGAAACATAAAAGGACCCTTGTAAGAGTGTGAGTAAAGTGCTGTTTCTGTCTTCCAGAACTAATCAGGCTCAGGATTACAGGAAAGAGGGCACTCCAACACATTCTCCTTCTTCAAACTGCCGTAAAACCGAGGAGGGATTTTCTCCCAGGAAAAATGTTGGCAAGGTATGAGTTGTCCTGTTATTGACACAATATAGACAAATTGTGGACTTTTTGTGCACCTTCTGGGGTCGGGTAATGAAACCTGCTGCCATTTTGACTGTTAAGCAATAGACTGTATCAGAATGCAGATATTGGTATCTCTCCTCAGTGATTCTTTAATGCCAGAGCTGTTGTATTTTAGGACAGCGAGAAGTAGTGAATTGGAAAAATGCTTCTTTATGTGAAGAAATAAATCGGCTACACTTAAAAAAATCCACAAATTAACAGTTTTCCATGTTTTGCAATTTATGCTTCTTTTTTTTTACATTTATTTATGATTTTAAATTGCATCATGGGATCTTTCCTCTAACAACTTTTAATGTTCAAAAGTTTGTTTATTTAAAGTTTATTGCCTTTTTAATAGTCTGAAATGATGTTGTCTGGGTTGGTATTGTAAATTACAGTAAAAACTGGTAATTAACCCGTATTTTTTCTGTATATTCCGTATAAAATCTGTCACCATGGCGGTATTATTTCAAATGGTATGTTTTTGTTCCTAACAGGTCCTTAAAGGTACATATTAATACCTAAAAAGTACAAATCTGTATCTTAATAATACCTCAAAGGTACAGAAGTAAAGGTAAAAAGGTGTAGCTTAAAGGTAGAAACGTCTACCTGTACAATGCAAAAGTGTAACATTTTAAAAAGATACCATCCCAGTGACAGATTTTGTACATTTATTTCTGAGAGCGTACCAAAGATTGTGTCAAACTACTAAAATGTCAATAAAAGTCACTTTGTTAAACTGCAGAGTCGAACGTTCAACATGAAAAGTCCACAGACCAGATATCAAGGTCCCATAATGTAATTCCTAACCATAAATAGGCAGAAACATCTGTAAAGACAAAAATAAGCTGTTAATAAACACTTTTACAGAATTCCTTTTGAAACAATGGCCTGTAAGTAAAATCATTCTAAATATACGTTGTATATCATACTATACACACACAGCCTGATTTTGATGTATGAACATGAACTGTTAATGATGTATGAGCAGCTCACACAAGTGCTTTGAAATGTTTCTGCACTACCCATTTTTTCAACAAGATGTCAGCATTTATTGGGGCTGTTGTTTGCTTCACAGCTGGAAAAGAAATGGAGAAACAGAACAAGAGCAGCACTACTATAACTAATAGAAACCACAAGTTACTAGCCTTTCTTCTAGGGTTTCCATCCTAACTTGAAGGGAATATTTCCAAAGTTTGTAAAAAATAAATAAATAAATCTCAAATCTGAATTAAGTGTGTTTATATCCAATTTCCAATTATCAGAGTAGCTGACTCTATTATTGGTAATCTAGTGACCAACAGTAAACAAGGCAAGCTTAATGGAGTTTATTCGGCAAATACATTTCCATCTCCCATTATTTGCATGAACCCACAAAAGTGCAAAACCACCTCAAGTGAGCTTAAACTTTTTTTGTTTTGGTTTGCAAAAAAAATTGTCAAAATTTGCCTCTTCCAACACTCATTTCTTATGCGATACAAAATAAAAATATTCAAAATATTAAAAGTATGCATTAAAATGGGGGATGGAGAAACAGCTATTGCATTGTTCATGTGTGAAGGGATTAATGGGCAGCGACTGTACTTTAAACAAGAATGAGAGATTATTATCAATCATAACTAAACAAATCAGTCCATCATAGACTGCACTTAGAGGGTACAACATTAGGTTTATAACTATTCTGTCGAAAAGCAGTATTTATGGAGAAATATATTGTGACAGTTTTAAACAATATACTGTAAGTCAGGAAATGGAGTGCAGGAGAAGTGTTTTCAGTTTTAGTTTTCACTTTCAATTGGAAGTACATCAACATGCTGAAAAAAAAAGTTTTAGCAACTTCCAGTTCACACTGACTTTAAAATATTAGGCACTGTTTAGATCCCAATACTGTATTTAAAATATCGATTTGACACCGGTATCATAAAAAAATATTAAACCCTAGTACATTGTTGTAAATGTCCTATTTTTGTTGTTCCTCAGAGCCCTTTGAGGTTCAATCCTCTGGTGGCTGTCGGCAGAGAGTTGTCGTTTCAGGGCGGCTGTGGATCTCCACCCAGAGAAGAGCGCATCAAGATCCTGCAGAGGACCAAGGGCAGCCCCATGCATGGCTACTCCAGCATAGAGATCACTAATGTCTGAGTAATCAACCTCTAAACGGACCGAATGAGCTCAATTATTTGTAAAAGAGATTTGAGAAATTGACCGTTTGCACTTTAGAGAATTTTGTATTGGCAACCAATCGTAAGTAGGCACTTCATTAAAAATTTTGTAGACATGCTGCATTAAAACAAGCTAATATTTTGTTACTAATATTATACTTAGATAAGCTTATTCCAGTCAGAACTGTAGGTATGCAGCTAAAATCAGTACCACATGTTCAGACGTTCATTCCCTCCATTAAGGCCATCACAAACACTGTGCTTGTTTAACCCTCATAATGCATTCAGTTTGAAACTGAAGAATTGTTGTTTTATTATAGTCGTCATTTTATATTTTTAACCTTTGCATTTCTGTTAAGAAAATGCTCATCACTGAGTAAATGTGATCAAGACATAATTATTGGTATTACTGCATTTGCACCTTTGTTAATAATGGACAAAAAAATAATACATTTTTGACATGTAAATTACACATGAAACACAATGAACTATTTTAATTGGTATTAAATGTTCATATAAAGTCTTAAAATTAATAATAAAGTTACGTTAAAAGCTTAAAATAGTAAAACTTAATATAGATATTTAGTATACAAACCTTTTAGTGAAGATATATAACATATATATTTCAGCTTAGTCCCTTTATTAATCTGGGGTCGCCACAGCAGAATGAACCGCCAACTTATCCAGCATATGTTTTACGCAGCGGATGCCCTTCCAGCTGCAACCAATCACTGGGAAACATCCATTCACACTCATTCACACACATACACTTCAGACAATTTAGTTTACCAAATTCACCTATAACGGATGTCTTTGGACATGGTCCACAGAAATGCCAACTGACCCAGATGAGGCTTGAACCAACGACCTTCTTGCTGTGGGGTGATTGTGCTATCCACTGCGCCACTATGATGCCCACTATATATATATATTCACTATATATATAAAATTTCATATACTGTATACAGTATATATGCTGTATAAACAGTATATATATATATATATATATA
>CAIGQQ010006274.1:0-18517 GCA_903798035.1 Danio albolineatus | reverse complement strand
TACACAAACACAGACAAGCAAAACCATTTGGTAACGGAAATGAAAAATGAGATGAAATAAAATGAAATGAGATGAAATAATAGCACATTTTAATCATCTGAAACGTGCTGCATCTATGTTTTATTTAGGCAATATTAAGATATTTATCTGCAAGCCATTTGTCATTACTTTTGGAAGTAATTCTAAAATCTGATTTATCTTGCATCTGTTTGCAATTTTTCTCATTCACTATCTGCAGCTTCATCAGGTGTGACTTAAAGGGCTTCATGAAATCTGTTTTAATTCTGTGTTTTTTTATTTACTTATTTTTTATTGCATTTTAATGGTTGAAAGAAGATGAAAGAACAATTGCTTAAACGTTTTATTAATAATAAAAATAACAACAACAACAACAGCAATCACAGCAGCAACAACATTAAACAATAAGCTCCTGCCAGTCAGAGCAGCTCTGGAGGTGAAATTTAAATGTTCACGTTCATTTAGTAAGGCAAAAGATGATGAAAAAGCCATGAATGTCAAAAACGTCAAGCTCCATTTATTCACAAAAGACACTGAGAACAGTCGTTTATGGTTCAATATTGACAGACACTAGTCCACAATGTCATTTGATTACACAAGTGCTACTCTTTCAGTGTAATTCTACAAAATTTCATGCCATTACATATATATTATACAGTTACTTCCATTTCTATCATTGGCTTCTGCGTCTCTGTCACAGAAGTCATAAAGGCATGTTGTAAATACAGTATATGCAGAATTGAGGACCAACATTGTTCGGTGTGTTCAAAAACCATGCAGTTATTATTTACAATTTGATGTTACAGCCCAGAATAATACTAAAGAGCTTAAAATAGTATATCTTTGTGTTATAGCCAATCAGCTGAAATCAAGGCATCATCAATCTACAGCTCAGGTGATTGGCTCAAAAAATTATTCAAAAGTCAACTAAGATGGCACATTTCAAATCATATACGTGAGTCAAGCGGCCGATATTACTAATGCAATGTCACAGCAATTTGTGACTTTTAGTTAATTCATATGAATTGGTACAATCTCATTCATACGTTATAATATGATTTGCTCATCCCCCAATGATGGTTGGGTGTAGAGTGGTGGGAGACATGGTACCTTTTCTTATGAATTAAATCTTAAGAATTCTCATCAAATAAACCACTTTCCCGAAAATATGTAACATTTTCTGAATAATTATTGTCCGCTTGTTAAGTCGTGACATATGGGATATTGTCTCCGGGTCCAAGCTACTCATTTAAACTGAGAAAGTATTGGTTTATAACCACTGTTTAGTCAAATCACACATTAAAGTGAATTTTATATAAAAGTAAGGTGTATACAAACATCAATATTTTAATAATTCATCAAAAATGTATTACTTTCTGGACATCGGATATTAGGCCTGGATATATATGTATTGCGATCGTGATTTTCAAAAGTATTACATCGCTTTTTAAACGTCTATTATTACCATTTGTTGAGTCTCCCCGAACAGTCTGATCAACCGATTGGATCTGAAAGCCTCTTCACGTGATGTCACACTTAACAAGCGGATATGTTTTACTGTGAGATTGGTATTATAGACTGTATTGTGAGTAACTTGATGTAAAGCCATAAGTTATGGTAGGTGTAAATTGAACTACACTCTAAAAAAAAAGGTTCTTCAGTGGTTCTTCAGAAGTTCTTTGCGATATTTGAGGTGCTATTTAGCACTTTTACTGTGTAAAGAACCTTTAAAGCACCATAAAGGTTCTTCAGTGGTTCCTCAGTGGTTCTTTAAGGTGGTCAGGGTGCTATATAGCACTTTTACTGTGTAAAGAACATTTAAAGCACCATAAAGGTTTTTCAGTGGTTCTTTGGGGTGTTTAAAGTGCTATATAGCACCACTACTACTGGTAAGCACTTGTTCTTATAGTTAATTCTCATAACTCTTATGCCGGTTTTATTTGCGGAAAGGGTAAAGTAACATTATGAGCACCTTAAAATGTAGGTGCTATATAGCACCATTTGACAAAAGTACTATATAGCACCTATTTTTTTAAGGTGCTGTGTAGCACCAAAAAAGGTTCCCCCCTCGTTACGACCAAAGAACCAGTTTTGGTGCTATTTAGCACCTTTTTTTTTTTAGAGTGTATATGATATTAAATACTTAAGCTCATGGCGGCACTGTGGCTCAGTGGTTAGCACTGTCGCCTCACAGCAAGAAGGTTGCTGGTTCAGGTCCCGGCTGGCCCAGTTGGCATTTCTGTGTGGTGCATGTTCTTCCCATATTCGTGTGGTTTTCCTCCTGGTATTCCAGTTTTCCCCACAGTCCAAAGACATGTGGTACATAGATGAATTGTATGACATGAATTGGCAGTAGTGTATGATTGCGTGTATGAATGTGAGAGTCTGGTTTGTGGGTGGAAGGGCATTCACTGCGTAAAACAGTTGTAGTTGGTGGTTCATTCTGCTGTGGTGACCTTTGATAAATAAGGCACTCAGCCAAATGAATAAATGAATACTTTTGCTCAGCCATGAACATGATTACTGCAAGAGCCCCATAGGATGTAAAAAAAGAGGATAACTCCATGACAACCCACCCAGTCACTGTGGAGAAAACAGAATACTATGCCTTTGAAGTCAGCATAAACCAGAAGCTACAACATTTATGATTTCATTGTGATGCAGTTCATATGATGGAATATTAAACAGTGGGCATGGATTGTTTTTTATACCGTGAGCTAATTGGATGTTAAAAAGTTAGGTCTTCCATTTGGAAAGGGTTTTAAAGAGGTATTACAACCTAACAGGCACCCCCTCACCATTTCTGCATGTTGTCATAGCAGTGTCAAAACTGAAAGTTTGAGGGGCGCGGTTAAGTTAACCATGCCCGATACCTCAGACAGACGTGACAAAACTAGCAATACAGGCTAACAAAATCAATATGGTTAGTTTTGACTTCATGTGTATTTTAAAAATATAAGAACTAGTTGCATGTTATATTTGATTTCTTCATGCATTTGAAGTGACTTAAAAGTATAGATCACAAAAACATACTCATAATTTACTTTCTATTGACCTTTCAAACCTGTATGTTGTTCACCAAAAAAAAAAAAAAAAAAAAAAACACGAGGATGAGGAGCTCTCCATTTTATTTTCAAAATATGTTTAGCCAAAATAAAAACTGCTCCTTTCCCTGTTTCCAGAAGGTACTACATTTATTTGACTTTATTTTTAGCTGACTTACTCTCATATCTTACATAATGGAGCAGATGTTAGACGTTATGCAACAAAGCATGAGTGAAAGCGGTACTTCTCATAGTCTCAGTGGAAACTGGGCAGCAGTGTTCATGGAAAGAGGAAGCTCAGAGTCTCTGACCTAAAGTCTTGTGTGGCTTGAGGAGGAATGCTGACATAAACGCTGCTCCAGACACTTGAGAATGCATATTATTACAATAAATACTCCAGGCATGTGATTATGAAGTCACTAGATGAAGTATCAAAAAAGAAACTATTGAAGTGGCATTTTACAGTGCGATAGATCACTTTATTTACTTTCAGATTGTTTTTGAGACTGTTAAAGTTTGTGTCACTCCTTGAGGGACCTTTAATGCTTTTGCTACTACACTCTGGTTCAAACTGACCTGGATGTCAAAAATACTATGTGAATAGATGTGTCAGGGCCATGAGAATTTTTTGATCCCTTTATCTCTCTTTCACTTGATTTTTTTAACTGATAACTGATTTGGTGTGTGAGTGTTAGCTGAGTAAATGATAAGACAGCTAGTGAAAAGGAACATGATAACTAAAGTTGAAAAAAATTAGGTTGAGTTTAAAGCAAAATTAGAAACCATTCCTTTTTTTTACGCAACACTTAAAAGTGTTTAAGCAATATAATGTACCCAAAGCATTTCAGGCTCATTCCCAATGGGGATAGCTACAAAGATGATAGCATCAACAACATTATGTCTCAGAAGAAGCACAATTTTGTCCCTGCAGCTCTTTAAAAGGTGGATCCTGATTGCTTTCAATGTAAATAAATAAATAATAAGGACAAATAAGTAAGGACAGCTTAAAATACAGTGGAAACCCCTATAAAGCTTCAATCATAAACACTCTTTGATATAATATATCATATTATAATATTTCTTATTATTTATTTATTTACAAACATTCTCCCATTCCAAAATTGTTCATTGCATAATTTATATTATTCTAATTTATTTATATATTGGCTACATGTTCCAAGCATGAAGATACAAAGATTTATGTTATAGTGTGTGTGTGCCCCAGTTGAAGCCATGCATTCCATATATGAATATACATAGAGATTGCTGTCAATTTCATAGGCTCTCATCTGCAGTGACAATGTACCCTTCTATTGATATGCAAACAGAAAAACTGCACCCCTCCTGTTTTGAATTTCAAATAAACACTGAAGGTAAATGTGCTTTATGTACATTTAAAAAATGATGTTTGCTGTGTGTTCAAACAAATTATTTAAAAGGAGCTGAAACAACACAATTCTTGAGTTTTCATTTTGCAACAAGCTAACTGATTTGTTCAATCCACTTAAATTTGTAAAAACTAACAAGTTAATCCCAACATTTCTTACAATAAGTTAAACAAAAAACAAACAGAACAAAACCAGCAATAAACAAAAAAACCAACAAAACAGCTTCTTTAAAGCATCATTCTGCTGATTGCCTACTCTTCAAAAAGATGTTTTTTACTTATGTCATTGTCTTGTTTAAATATCTACAAATGACAAAAGTTCAAATATCTAAAATCTTTAAATCAAGAAGCAAAAAATATAGTCTTGTTTTTCCTTAAAACAAGTACAAAAATAATCTTGTAGTCGAAAAAACATTTTATTTAGGCAACATAGGCTCATTCTGAAAACGTACCCCTATTTACATTTCTGTAGATCGTGAATTATGTAGCCAGAGAAATGTGCTGCATGGCTGCTTTTTGTCTTTAAAACGAATGCAACAGGGCGGTATGACGCCATTCCTTTGCTTACCAGCTGAGAAATCATGTAAAACAAAAAGAAAAGCCAAAAAATGAAATAAACAAATAAATAACAGGGTAAGAATGTGATAAAATCTGAAAATAGGGTAAAAATCCGGCTGCCACGAGGGCTTTTATTTTTCTAGATTGCTTTTGAAAACACTGTCGGTTGGGTTTTAAAGAAATGGGTGGGTGCTGGTCAATCAGTGCTTTTTAAAACACTATCCATTGTGTTTAGGGAAGGGGGTGAGTGGGGGGATCAGTTGGTTGGTCAGTCAATCAATCAGTCAATCAGTCGACAGCGGCTTCTGGTGCATTCACGCGAGAACAACAGGCACAAATGCCACTGGCGAGATAAATTTGACATCTCAAAAAGCATACACTGTGGCCTCTGATGGATTCGCAAAAACAAAAAACTGCAAAGAACATAGCCCCTGGGACATATTTGGCACTCTCCAAAAATGTATGCAAGGGTAACTAATCAAATGAGCCTGGGTTGCAATAAGGCTTCTTCAAATAAGAAATTCTGGGATAAATTGACTAGAAACAAGACAAAAACGTGAGGTAAAACCTTTGAAAAAAACTTTTTTTTTTTGCAGTTAAATTAGGATGTGTTGAACCCCCACTTCACTGAAACGGATCTAGGTGTGTGTGCTTACAGTGGGCTTGTCATCTGTTTGATGCAAAGCTTTGCTGAAGTGCACCGTAGATAGCAATGATTGGATTAAGACAAGGCAACACTACAGTACAAATGCTGCTAATGCAACAAAAAGATAAGATAAAACACAGTGGTCCTAGACCAAAAACAAGCCTCTGCCCTCACAGAAGCTTGTGTTATTATATTCAAAAATAAACAGTACAAACTCATTTTCCCTCCTTGAATGTAGTGCACACAACTTCACACAGATACACAGAAAGTCAAATGAGCATGAAGCTATTATTTGTCAACACTTCAGTAAAAACAAAAGTGTTACTCTGAGAACAGAGATCAGTATCCACAAACATTTAATCACACTTCTACAAATCAGGTTGTCTGAAACGGGAAGAACAAGAAACATGGAAGTATATCTTTTGTGTAGACTTTAGTACTGAAAAATGTCAGCCTTGTGTACTCATACGCCTTCTTGTTTCCTTTTAGATTATATCCACGACCATTCAAAAACATTTTGAATGGTAAGATTTATGTTTTTCAGTATTTTTACCCCAGTGTTGAATGTCACACAACTTCTAACACCGGCCACTTTATTAGGTACACCTCACTAGTAGTGGGTTGGACCCTCTTTTGTCTTCAGCCTTAATCCTTAGTGGCATAGATTCAACAATGTACTGGAAATATTCCTCAGAAACAAAACCAAAAAAAAGTACTGGAAACATTCCTCATTTGCAGCTGGATTTTTTGCGCAAGAAAAATATAAGCATGAACCCAGTAAATAACAACACCAGTCACAGGTTTAAGTGTGTTTTATGGTTTTAAAATTCTCAACACTTCTGTAATTGCTGTAATGTGATGCTCATATAGCCCTCTATTTAAACCTGTGAAATGTCATTATACAGTATCCTTTATATCCTATATATTACATGATGATGTTGACATATTGTTGCAATTTCTTTCAAACCATCATCTTGATTTAGACTAACATTTCATGTTGTATCAGCAGAGAAATTTGGATAAAAGCTGGCTGGACACGTGGGGTGAGACTGCATTGGGCTAACAATGATTTGTGGTTTATGATTGTGTTTTATAATATAATTTAGATCTCTATCCACGTAGACTTATATAGTGGAGGATCTCCAGTTAGTGGGGTGTTTTCAAATCATGGTTAGAGTTTTTAATTGCTTTACCTGATTCTGGGGCACAGGTTCAGGACTGATGTCAGGACTTGACACGTGAGGAAAGCAGTTGAAATTGCCCATCATTAAAAAAAATTCAAACAAAATCAAGTGATTGGGATTTTAGCTAAATGAAATTACAAGTCTTTGGAATTGTTTTGTTGTTGGAATCAATACTGTTATCTTTAGCAAGAGCTACAAAAACTTGATTTTGTGCAAACAGTGATGTAATGATCATGTGCATTACATGTTTAGGCACGTATAAAAATTTGACAACCAAAACAAAAACACCAGATTACAACACAGAGATTTTTCTGTTGTAGGGATGAAAATTATTATATGCATTTGTTTATATGGCAGAACATGTGTTTTTTCCCCAAAGAGGGCTCACACAAACTCCTGATAAAATCAGGAACTGCTTTGTGGACTGTGGGGGTTTAATGATGTAGTCACGTGTCGATTGGTCAGTTTGAATGTCTCAGGTTTTAGGCTTTGGTCACATGGTCAAGAAGGGTACAAAAGAAGGTGTTATACGAAGCTCTGGCTCTTTCTTCTCCTGCTCTGGCCCTTGGCATCTCCTGCTCTTTCTCTCTTTCTCTCTCTCCCTCCCCCTCTCTCTCTCCCTCTCTCAGGTAACTTTAATCTACATTTAAGCTGGGTACAATTATTATCATATGTTTTTATCATTTCATGTTTTATTGTTTCATACAGTTATTTGTAACTAATTCAGTTGTAACCATAGAGAATTATTGTCATTAAATCATCTCATTTTAAACTATTTGTCAATTACTTTTGATTTAACATCAACATTTAATGGCTCCATATTGCAATACAATATAATCACATAATAGCAACGCTCTCCCACATTTAAAGCTATTAATACTGCCCTTATTTCCGCTTTTGGTATAAGTTTGCAGAAGGATGGTTTTGACTAGAATGTACAGTTTTTTACCATCATACTGATAACTTTTAGTCATTCGGCAGAACTACAGTTCAGAACCGCTGTAGTTAAAAAAAACAGCCTTACAGATGGTGCAAGAAACCCCGGGATCCTTTGCAGTGAGTTTTGTGAAATTTACTTTAGCCGGTCTTAGCTGGATCTTTCACAGCTGACCTGGTGAATGGATTAAAACTGGCCTTCTAACCACAAGAGTGGGTAAGTCTGCTTTTATTGTTCTTCCATTTGCTTAAAGTGCATGGAACGGAAATTACAAGACTGTAATAAGTTTCATTAGTTAAAATTGAGTAAATTTCAGATTACCTCCTCAAGGATGGAAGGGTCAATTTCTAAAGAAAGTGATGCATTGTTTGCTTTATGGACCAAAAAAGTTGAACCTACACTGTGTAAACTCAACAAAGAAGGACTTAAGTTAACATACTCAGAGTCTGCATTGTTTGCATGGTGGGATATAATTGGCAAAAATGGAAAGAAATCAAAACGTGGTGATATAATTGAAGCTCTAAATTACATGTGTTACTCGAGACTGCGTAACTTGACGTCAGAAATATATTCAAGTATAACAGCTAAACGTGAAGAAATTGATGTTCACAAATCAGAGGCAGAAAAGTCAGAGGCAAAAATACTGGATCTCCAGTTCCAGCTTGATAATTTACTAGCTGAACAACTAGCCCTGACTGAAAAATGCAAGAGTCAAAAAGACACTATTGCAGATTTAAAAGCTAGTCTGAAAGCACAGAAGTTTGTGTCTCCCAAAATGCTTAACAGAAATGGGACTGAAAAGCATGTTCACTTCTCAGATGAAGTTACTTGTAATAGATCTGAAATGATTTGTTCAGCTCAAAAAAGTTTGCCTGTTTCAGTACTTAAGGTGATGCAGCACCAAAATAGCGCAGCAAAGACGCATGGTGTAGAAGCAGAGAGTCTTAAAATTCCTCAAACCTCAGATGATCACAGCAATCAACCCTCAGGCGAACAAAACAGGCTTTGTATGACCTGTAACAGATTAGGCCATAGAGAGGATAAATGCTGGGCATCGGGGGAGGGAAGACCTCCACCTTATTATCTAAGAAAACAGAAACCATTTAAGAGCAAAAATCAGTGGTCTTCACGTAACAAAAACTCATCTGTTAATAACACTCTTAGTGAACTGACTGCATTGTTAATCCAAGGCCTGCAACTGTTAACTTCCTTTGCTGGCGGGCTAGCAGCCTAAAAGCATTAAAGTTGATATTTGCTGATCTTGTTTGCATTTCCAAATTTGTTATTGTGTTATACACATTTTCATTTCCATAGACACAATAGTTGTTTGTGTTACAAAAATGTACACATAGACTAAGTAATTCCTTAAAACATGATTTTCTTACTGTAAGTGTATAAATCACTTAGGTGTGAGCTTGTAGATGCCACAGATGCATTCTAGAGCGCATGTCATGTTCAAAAATGGAATTAACTGTATGCTAAAATTAATTAATTTTAAGGTACTTGTGATCCTATGTTGGATGAGTCTCATCTCCTAAACGTAGAAAACTGTGCTATCCCTCAATATAGCTCCAGTTTAAACTACAAACAGGAGTATAGAACTGCCTTGTGGCTACAGTGTGATAATTTCAATAACTATGAAAATGCTTTCTTACAGGATTCAGCCTTAAACTTTGTACGTTATCATGCTACTTAAGAACACATTGATTTGGAAGTATTTTGAGCCTTATTACATTCACAAATTATACTCCATTCTGGCTCCCTGTTACAACAGGACTAAATTTTACAACACTGTCGTAAAACTTCCACCCATTGTTAGGAGCATGTTTACACAAACACCTAGCCTCAGCTGGAACACTGCTACACAGAGAACAACTTTTCAAATCTTCACACACATAGTCAAATTCACATGTGTCTGACACTGCTTCATATAGATTATATGTTGCTAAGGTCTTTTCAATCAGACTTTATCAAAACTATGGATTTTTCATCTTGTTTTGTTATTTTGGTTTCATTTGATCATTTACCAATTACTTATTACTTGTTTCAACTTGTTAAATCAACATGTAAATTAGGATTCTAAATCCAAAATGCTGAAATATTGTTACTTTTGTAACATCATTGATCTCTAGTTTGATTGTCTTTGAACATTTATTCATTTATTTCACTGTATTTGGTTACACTGAATATTTTGCTGATACACTTAACCAGCTATTGTTGAATTTGTTGTTAAGCGATTAATTTTGATGTTTCCAGATATTGTGCAAAGAGCTTGTTTCATCTTATTTTGCCTTCATCTTGACCATATTTTATTTAAGAACATTTTGCTTGAGTAACTCAAACTGACCACATCAATCCTTTAATCAATTACAAATGAGATGTGTTTGCTTTTTCTGCTTGCTGTGCCATTTGCTGTCTTGAAATACAGGCACGCCTTGGGATGGACTTCAAAGGAAGAGCAGGGATTCCCTGCATTCATCAGCACCTATGCTGTGGGGGTATGGAGGACAATTTGCATATGAACACTGACAATACCTCTTGATTAAGACCTCTCACAGAGGGCTGAAGAAAAACAAAGATTGACCAACCTTATGCCTGCAACAAGCCTGGACAGAAAGTCGGAAGAAGACAACAGCACACAACAGAAAGCATATTTTCATCATTAATGTCACCTTTTGCCTCTTTATGTGTCACAACGGTGCCAGGGGAGGAATTGTAGGGATGAAAATTATTATATGCATTTGTTTATATGGCAGAACATGTGTTTTTCCCCAAAGAGGGCTCACACAAACTCCTGATGAAATCAGGAACTGCTTTTTAATCTGTACTTCATTGTACCCTAATGGCCCGTTTCCACTGAGTGGTACGGTACGGTACGGTACGGTTCGGTACGCTTTTAAGGCCGTTTCCACTGTCTAAAAGCGTACCGAACCGAACCGTACCGTACCACTTTTTAGTCACCCTTTGCAATGGGTCCCAAGCATACCAAAGGGTGACGAAAAGGCGGAGCTAGACGCGCAGCTGAACGCCATTGGCTTACAGAGATACGTCATTTGCTCACGCAACCAGCAGAATGAAAACAAAAGACCCGCCATGTTTATTACACAGCCGAGAGACAATACACCGAAATAATATCAGCATATAATAATGAGCCATGGTCGACCCGAGCTTAAACAAACATTGTCGTCGTCTTGAACGGCCACAGAGCTGAGAGAAGAGCAGATTGTTATGGGTTACGAGCCCATAAGCGCGAGGGCGAGTGCTTTCGCTTTGTCGCTTGCGATCGCGTGCGCGTCAATATTTGAAATAACAAAGATCTTAACCTGGATTATTATAAACTGGGAATGACGGAGTTACTCTCTAACGAGAGAATAATGACGGAGAGGCTACATGTACTGGTGAAGATAAAAGACACAGATGAGAGGTTTGCACAGACGGGGCTCTATTTCGTATTGTCTTTTAACCTAAATTAGGCATACATGTCTGCTGTGTGTAGTTTTTCTGTAATTTGGTAACATTGGAGACTGTGTGGGGCTGGATGTGTTCATATATGCTGCATTTATTTATTTATTTGATATAATCGCGGACCGTAGGCTATTTTGCATCATTGATCTGCAGTTATAATCAGATCATGTTCAGTCAGCAATGAAATTTATACACCAGTGTTTATGTGTATAATAAAGCATCTGTTTTGTGAGAAGTGCTTCTCGTATGATTTGTGAACGACCCATAAAGCTTTACTGTAGACATTTCCTCGAGCGAAAATGACGTGGACAAACTTTCTGTCGTACACCACGCCCACCAAAAGAGTACCCTTTTGCAGTGGAAACGCAAGCCTGATAAAGGTGACCCGTACCGACCCGTACCGTACCGTACTGTACCACTCAGTGGAAACGGGCCATAAAAGAGCAGGGGGTAATGACCAATCCTAGTTCTGCGCATTTTGACCCGCTGCTTTACAAGCAGCTGCTCAGAAGCACATTCCTCAGTGTGTTTGTCCTCAGGATTAGTCTGCAGCAGTTGACCTGAAGGACATGTATGTTCATGTCCCAATTTTTCCATGCCACCGCCAGTTCTTGTGGTTTGTGTGCGAGGGTCGAGTAGGGTAAGGCAAGGCAAGGCAAGGCAAGGCAAGTTTATTTATATAGCACATTTCATACACAGTGGCAATTCAAAGTGCTTTACATAAACAGAAATAAAATTTAAGTATAAGAAAATAAAAACAAATAATAAAAAACAGATAAAAACAGATTAATATGAGTTAAGACAAGTTATAAAAGAATGAAAAGAAAAGAAAGACGCAATAGTGCGATCTGTCGGACGTAGCACAGTGCTCATTCAGTAAAGGCACAGCTAAACAGATGTGTTTTCAGTCTTGATTTGAATGTGCCTAATGTTGGAGCACATCTGATCATTTCTGGAAGCTGATTCCAGCAGCGAGGGGGCATAATAGCTGAAAGCAGATTCACCCTGCTTTGACTGAACTCTTGGAATTTCTAGTTTCTGTGATCCTAATGATCTGAGTGATCTGTTAGGTTTGTATTCAGTGAGCATATCTGTAATGTACTGAGGTCCTAGGCCATTTAGTGATTTATAGACAAGTAGTAATACTTTAAAATCTATTCTGAATGTAACTGGAAGCCAGTGTAAGGATCTGAGGACAGGTGTGATGTGCTCTGATTTCCTGGTTCTGGTCAGAATCCTGGCCGCAGCGTTCTGGATGAGCTGCAACTGTCTGACTGTCTTTTTGGGAAGGCCAGTGAGGAGTCCATTACAGTAATCCACCCTGCTGCTGATAAAAGCATGAACAAGTTTCTCTAAGTCTTCACTGGAAACAAAACATCTAATTCTTGCAATGTTTTTGAGATGATAGTATGCTGATTTAGTTACTGCTTTGACATGACTGTTGAAACTCAGATCTGACTCCAGAGTCACACCAAGATTCTTGACCTTATTTTTTGTTGTTTGACCCTTAGGGCCGAGGTACGCATTCACCTTGAGAACCTCATCTCTGTTCCCAAATGCAATGACTTTAGTTTTCTCTTTGTTTAACTGAAGGAAGTTTTGGCACATCCAACTGTTAATTTCGTCAATGCATTGGCAGAGGGTGTCAATGGGGCTGTAGTCATTAGGCAGTAAGGCTATGTAGATCTGAGTGTCATCAGCATAGATGTGGTAGGAGATTTGGTTCTTTCTCATTATTTGGCTCAGAGGGAGCATATAAAGGTTGAACAGGAGAGGTGCCAGAATTGAGCCTTGTGGGACTCCACATGTCATGGGTGTCCACCTCGACCTATGGTCACCTATACTGACATAGTAACCTCTCCCTTCAAGGTACGATCCGAACCATTTGAGGACTGTCCCAGACAGCCCAACCCAGTTTTCCAGCCTATCCAGAAGTATGCTGTGATCGACAGTGTCGAATGCAGCACTGAGATCCAGCAATACCAGCACTGTTAGTTTGCCTGAATCTGTATTTAGGCGGATATCATTGATTATCTTTATAAGGGCGCTCTCTGTACTGTAATATGCTCTGAAACCAGATTGAAAATTGTCTAAACACCCCTTCAAGCTTAAGAACCTGTTAATCTGGTTAATAACAACTTTTTCAATGATTTTGCCAATGAAAGGGAGATTTGAGATTGGCCTTTAGTTGCTCAGTAGGGTGTTATCCAGGTTGCTCTTTTTCAAGAGGGGTTTAACAACTGCAGTTTTAAGTGAGTTTGGAAAAATCCCTGAGAGAAGTGAAGCATTCACCACTTTCAGAAGATCCATTTCTAGACAGTTAAACACAGTTTTAAAGAATGATGTGGGGAGCGTGTCAAGATCGCAGGTTGATGTTCTCATAATTTGTACAATCTCTTCTAAGATTTTACCATCAATTTCCATGAAATCAGACATAATGTCTGATTTCTTAAGTTGAGGTTGAGCTTGTCTGACGTCGACACAACTTGGCTGATTGGATGAGCTGATTGCCTTTCTGATATTATTGATCTTATCAGTAAAGAAATGAGCAAACTCATTACATTTGCTTTCAGAGAGTAGTTCACTAGGAATTCTACTGGGGGGGTTCGTGAGTCTCTCTACCGTTGCAAATAGGGTACGGGTGTGATCTATATTGCTGTTTATAAGGCTTGAAAAGAAAGTCTGCCTAGCAGTGTTAAGTTCCACATTAAAAGCATGGAGACTGTCTTTATAGATATTGTAATGGACTACTAGTTTCGTCTTCCTCCACATGCGCTCAGCTTTTCTGCATTGTCTTTTCATCATCTTTACCGATGTTGACCTTGTCCAAGGTCCTTTCTGTCTGCCAGTTCTCTTCCTGACTTTAACAGGAGCAATGTCATCTATGACATTCTTAACTTTAGAGTTAAACAAATCAAGGAGAGAATGGACAGAGTCTGCAGATATGCTTGGTGTTAGTGATATGGCCTTCATAAACTGCTCACTAGTGTTCTCATTTATGCATCTCTTTCTGACAGGGACAGATCGGTCTTCAATGGCTGGAGTGATCAATACATCAAAGAAAATACAGAAATGATCAGATAGTGCCACATCCTTAACAACAGTCGATGAAATGTGTAAACCCTTAGTTATAAGTAGATCAAGAGTGTGTCCACGATTGTGTGTGGGTCCTTGAACATGCTGAGTCAGATCAAACGTGTTAAAAACAGTCATAAGTTCTTTTGTAGCATTGACTTCTGGGTTATCAACGTGAATATTAAAATCCCCAGCAATAGTAAAACTGTCAAATTCAGAGGTTACTATTGATAACAGCTCTGTAAAATCATCAATAAAAGCTGGAGAATATTTTGGAGGTCTGTAGATAATGATCAGTAAAATGCGTGGAGCACCCTTTAGTGCTATACTCAGATATTCAAAGGACAAATAATCACCAAATGACACTTGTTTACACTCATAAACATCTTTAAACAGGGCAGCGATGCCTCCACCTCTCCTATTAGCTCTGCAAACACTCAAATAATCAAAGTTTAAAGGAGCTGCTTCATTCAGGACTGCTGCGCTACAACTGTCATCGAGCCAAGTTTCATTTAAAAGCATAAAATCAAGGCAATTTGTGCTGATAAAATCATTGACTAAAAGTGACTTATTGTTAAGTGATCGGATGTTTAAAAGTGCTAACTTAACAGTTTTAGCTGTTTTCCCTACAGTAGTCTCAGATCTACATTTAATCGACACCAGATTTGAATGGTTTGCTATACGGCTTGAAGAGGCCTTTGGTTTTCTGTCTCGTAATAAAACACATATCTGCGTAGAGAAAGCTACAGGCACACAGGGTTCCTGCTTGTTCTGTAAACATCTGATAAAGATACTGTTATCTAAGCAGGCACCCGACATACATCACCGACAGCTGTTGTGTTCACTAGCTGAAGATGGGGCGCTGTTTGAGCCCTGGTGGTGTGATCTGAGGGTTCTTCCGGAGGGTGGTTGTGGAGCACGCCGCTTTTTGGGTGATAACTGGGGGCTTGCGGCAAAGGAGTGTGAAAGTTTAGTTCCAGCAAACACCAGTTCCTCCATCTTTTTAGAAAAGTCCAAGTGAGGCGAGCAAGGTGACAATGAGAGCGTGTCTAGTGACAGAGGTGGCAGAGTTTGTGGGTCTGGAGATTCTGGAAATATATTTTCCTGGCTGTTTTCCTGAGGATCATTGTTGAACGCTGAGACTTGCTGCTGTTCTGATGGATCACTGTCAGTCTGTGTTGGGCTCAGTGTGCAGGGCGCAGGCGGCAGTGTTTCTATCAACAGTGGTTGTTTTGGCTGCATGGCGTTATCACTGTCCTTGTGTAATGCATCAGCCCCAAGTCCACTCAGGAGCTGATTTGAAGTCCTGTGGTCATCCTGACATTTGCTAGGTGTGTGTGTGCCATTTGGGTCGAGTTCAGTGTTACACACAGCCAATGGATGATGAAGGGAGAAATAGATATTGTCCTTTAACACCTTTGAACCAAGTTTGTTTGGATGAAGGCCGTCTGATGTAAATAGTTGTCTTTGGTTCCAGAAGAGATTGAAGGTAGTACAAAGTCCTCCCTTCTGGGCTCTTCGTCTCAACGGGTTTTCACCAAGCTTGCTCCATATTCAGCATTGGCTTCATGATCAGGTTCCCAGATGCGCATGGCATACAGACAAGCACTGGGTGACTATCACTCCACTGTGTAGCCGTGCCCTCAGCCTCTGGACGGACCCTGCATTTCTACAGGCCTGAGTGCCTCTAGAAGTGTGCAGATATGTCATCGTTCCAGCAGATACTTCCGTGGAAGAAACCCTGTTGCATTGGCATATTAATTGGCTGGAGTTGTTGGCAGTGTATCTCGTGATGCACCATTTTTTTACCGTTGTTACAAAGGGAAACATGTGCTGGTCAGGACGGACAGCATGGCAACAATGGCATATATCAGCCTGCACGGGGGTTTTCGCTCTCGCCTCATATCTCAGCTCGCTCGCCATCTGCTCCTCTGGAGTCATACACGGTGGAAATTGCTGCATGCCATTCTTTCCCCGGCGAGCTCAACCATGCAGCCAATGTGCTCTCATGGCAGAATGGAGGCTCCATCCCCAGCTGTCCAGCTGTTATGGGTGCGTTCTGGCATGCTGGCCATCACAGCTTGCCCGGGTTGTGTGTAAATATCTCTCCTATGTCTCCTTGTGATGGCCACACCCTGGCATATACCCTTGAAGAAGCATCTTCTTCTCTGGCATAGACACCATCTGACACCCGCCCCAGATCTCTGGAACCTCACGTGTGGTCCATAAATGTAGCGCGGAGGACTTAGGTGACCTACCGGTTCGGTGGTTAACACCATCACTCAGGCTAGAGCACCCTCTAAGAGGCATGCTTACGCTCTGAAGTGGAGTCTATTTGCTGTGTAGTGTACTTCTCTACAAGAAAGACCGCGGACATGCCAGATCAGTGTGATGCTATCCTCCTTCAGCTGACTGGAGCTAAGGCTGTCCCCTCCGCACTGCTTGATCCAAATTCGGTTTGATGTTGTAACACACTTGCAGCACCTTTTCTCTAACACAGAGATACGTGCACTTTTTTCAATCTGTTCTGTTGAGTTCCCCATTTTGTGCACCCTACAGAGTTCCTCCGAGGCCCCCAGCACCTGACTCAGTGGAGGAGTCAGGTGCCTTGCCCATTACTTGCCCACTTGGTCAGCCTGCATTATGGGTATAGGTGCCTGCTATGCGTGATCCTTTCAGATGATTGGCTTCTGTTAAAATTCTTCCCCAAACCCCCCAATTGTGTAAGTTTCCACATAAAGTGCCCCCCCCCACCCCCCCACCCCCCTCGGGGAATGAGGTAACCATTTCATTTCTTTATAAATTAAAACCTTATTAGTCCATTCAACTTATATTAAGTTAACCTGACTTAAACAGCCTGCATAACTTATAAAATTAAGTCAAAACATGATTAACTTATTTTAATAAGTTACAATGACCTAAAAACATATGCTGTCAGGACTAACTGATCATATAATTTTTTTTACAGTGCACAAATATAGCATAAAAAGCACTGGCAGTATATTTTCAGGTGTTTGTACCACAATTTAACACCAGTCCAGACAATATATTATTAAAAGTTGTTGGAGAAAAGATCAGAGTCCCATAATGAAAAACAAAAAACAAAACAAAACAAAACAAACAAAAAAACAAACAAACACCCCGCCCCCCCCACAAAGCATGATTCACAAAATACACAAAACCAAATACGCTAAACCATGGATCTTTTTTTTTTTTTTTGGTTTCTGTGCTGCTCTTGTAGATTCATTTTCATGAGTTCAGATACAAATTTCAAGCAAGACTAGACTGTGATCCTCTAAAAACTATGCTGACAAGATCTAGCATAACCCTTCAGTAATTTACAAATCTTAAATAGTAGAAAAGCAAACATGCAGAGCAAAATCATCAGCTCACTCTGCTGGCATACATTCTGTTTTTCACTCATACTGTTGCTGTACTAGTTGAACACGTCTTAGCTCCTTTGTCAATACTCCTGAATTGGGACATGTTTGTAACTGCCATTCTTGATCTATGAACATGTAATATCTGGTTGGTGAAGCTTGCTCGCTTTGATTGATTATAGCGGCCTTTGACATTCCCAAACGATTGTCACATTAAAAAAAGGTCTCTGGTCTCCCACGGTTATTGACATTTTAGTGCCACTCATCCAACATTTCAGTTATGAACTATACAATCATTTGAACTGTACAAGCATTTGTACATCAAATAATCAAATTTTACAAAATTCAGATGTATCTGTTTTAGCTAGAACTGCACACAAAAATGCCTCTTAAAAGACATAACATGTTACAAATGTTGAAAAAGAAGCATTGTCAAATAGTTTACTAAAATGTCACCACAGGCACAATTTTCCAGTGAGCTAGGGGGCCTCAAAATGCACAAAACTATATACCAGAACGAAGATAATAACATGGTATATATATATATATATATATATATATATTGTGGCGAGTCATCTGATACAACGTCGCCATGGTCCCTGATGCCTCACAGCTGCATCCACATAAAGCCCAATCAGCCACAGCTGCAGCGAGTGAAGGGAAGAGGATATAAGGAGACCAGAGGAGGATATCGAGAGAGCTGGACTGGACATGCAAAGGCTCCCTCATACTAACGCTATCTCTCTTATACCTCCCTAGATTCCAGTGGCTGATTTGGCGACACCACTTCACCTACACGGAGCACTTCACCAGAGAGCACAAC
>CAIGQQ010006273.1:0-13448 GCA_903798035.1 Danio albolineatus | reverse complement strand
ATATATATATATATATGCATTGTTATTATCAACTTTATTTGTTTGTTTTAGTGCTGTACAATATTGCGTTTGAGCATAAATATCACAATGTGTGTATCTGCAATAGTCACATGGCAGGATTAGAATAATTATTAATGATAAGATAAAGTTATTAATAAATATTACTATTTTTAAACAATTATACAACGATGACCCTGTTATTTTATGCTTGATTGTTCAATTTTCTGACTACTGTTAGACAATCCAGAAAGCAATAACACTGTTTATTTCACTTTTGTTTTTGCTCTGTCATATTTATAAATGCTTGTAATTTATAATAATTGATGCAAATGCACCACATAAAAGACTATCATCACAGTCTTTCTAAATGAATGAAATCTTTCTAAATAGAGCTGTTCAATATATCTGATGAAATTATATTCATATCACAATATAACGCAGAAGAACAAAATATCACAATGTCAGACTTTTTTCAGTATCGAGCATCCCTAGTTTGTTTATTTATTTTTATTATTATCTATTTTTTATTTGTATATCTGTAACCTAGCTTTGATCAATATAGCTTACTAAAAGCTTCAGCAGTTTAACACTATGACAAAATCTGAAACTGTAATAAGCCTATAATAATAATAATAATAATAATAATAATAATAATAATAATAATAATAATAATAATAATAATAATAATAATGTAATAACTGCGACACGGTGGTGCAGTAGGTAGTGCTGTCGCCTCACAGCAAGAAGGTCGCTGGTTCGAGCCTCGGCTGGGTCAGTTGGCATTTCTGTGTGGAGTTTGCATGTTCTCCTCGTGTTCGTGTGGGTTTCCTCCGGGTGCTCCGGTTTCCCCCACAGTCCAAAGACATGTGGTACAGGTGAATTGGGTAGGCTAAATTGTCCATAGTGTATGAGTGTAAATGAGTGTGTATGGATGTTTCCCAGAGATGGGTTGTGGCTGGAAGGGCATCCGCTGCGTAAAACAAATGCTGGATAAGTTGGCGGTTGATTCCGCTGTGGCGACCCCGGATCAATAAAGGGACTAAGCCAACAAGAAAATGAATGAATGAATGAATGTAATAAGTCACCAGCACATTAAAATAAGCATACTATGTTAAAGCTTGACAAAGGATTACTGGAACATTATTTAAAATGTACTCAATTTTAATTTATTATTTATCATATTATTCACAAGGGTTCACATTTTAAAAATAAGCACTTGGTTTATTTATGCCACAGAGCATAAATTACTACCTTTGTACTCTAGGTTGCTCTTAAAGTTAATCTGTATACATATAATATTAGACGTCTGCGTTACCGTAATCTATGTGTGTCTGTGAGGTCACCGTACAAGCATTGCTTCATTGTAATAAACTTTTACTAAATAGTAATGACAAAAAAAAATATATATATATCACTGTAACTTCAAATGATTTGTGTCTTGTCTTTTAATGTCTATGATGGGCATATTGCTGTCTAAGTAGGAACCTCACCACAGGATTTATGGCACAGACATGTTATTGGGATCCTCCCCGTGTTTAGAAGTGACAGAACGTCTCATTCAGAACATGATGATTTGCGTTCAGCTAAACTGCATTTAATATCCCATATATTTTTATTTATTTATTTTTTAAAAGTTGTATGCCAACTGCCAGACTGTGTATATATTACCACTTTTTAGCATATTGTTAAATGATTGTCTTTACTTCATTGACACATTCAAGCAATAAATAAATACATGTATCTGCATAAATGTGAAATAGATGTTACTTCTTTGCTCTTCTACTTATTTTATGATCAATAATTTTAGCACGGTTAAGAAACTTGCATAAGTGACTTTCATTAAGTAAATAAAGACAAATATCATCAGACACGAGCCATTACCTTTCTCCAAAACTCTGTTACATTTGAGAGAATCAGAACTGTTGAACAGCAAATAATTCTGAGCTGCTTATTAGATTAGATTAGATTAGATTAGATTAGATTCAACTTTATTGTCATTACACATGTACAAGTACAAAGCAACGAAATGCAGTTTAGGTCTAACCAGAAGTGCAATAGCAGCAAGTGCAGAATACAGGTATAAATTATAAGGTGCAGTTATAGAAAAACTATGGTAATATTTACAGATGGATGTACTATGAACATTATATACAGGTTGCCTTAGTTATGAGCCCAGATTTACAATAAATGATTATACGTACAGGTTGATATTAATAATAAGTGACATTTTATGAGTGACAGTTGCAAAACACTCGTGTATTAACGTGTATAATAACGTGTATAATGAGAGGCGTAGTTTATAGTCAATCTACACTCACTGGCCACTTTATTAGGCACACCTGTCCAACTGCTCGTTAACGCACATTTCTATTCAGCCAATCGCATGGCAGCAACTCAGTTCATTCAGACATGTAGACATGGTGAAGACGATGTGCTGCAGTACAAACCGAGCATCAGAATGAGTTCATCATACTCAAATGGTCTCCACAGTCACCAGATCTCAGTCCAATAAAGCACCTTAGGGATGTAGTGAAATGGGAGATTCGCTTCATGAATGTGCAGCCAACAAATCTGCAGCAACTGCTTGATGCTATCATGCCAATATGGACCAAAATCTCTAAGCAATATTTCAAGAACCTTGTTAAATTTATGCCATGACAGTTTTGAAGGCAAAACCGAGCATCAGAATGGGGAGGAAAAGTGGTTTATGTGACTTTGAACGCTGCATGGTTGTTGGAGCCAGATGGACTGGTCTGAGTATTTCAGAAACTGCTGATTTTCAAGCACAACCATCTTTAGGGTTTACAGAGAATGGTCAGAAAAAGATAAAATATCCAGTGAGTGGCAGTTCTGTGGGCTCAAATGCCTTGTTGATTACAGAGGTCAGAGGAGAATGGCCACACTGGTTTTTGTTTCTGATAGAAAGGCAAGAGTAACTCAAATAACCACTCGTTACAACTGAGTTCTGCAGAAGAGCATCTCTGAAGAGCATCTCAACACGCGGATAAGCTACAGCAGCCGAAGACCACACCGGGTGCCATTCCTCTCAGCTAAGAACATAAAATTGAGGTTACTATACTCACACAGGCTCACCAAAATTGGACAATAGAAGATTGGGTTTAGAAGAAATTGTTGCCTGGTCTGATGAATCTCGATTTCTGATGCTACATTCAGATGGTAGGGTCAGAATCTGACATCGGCAACAAAAGCGTGAATTCATCCTACCTTGTATCAATGTGAGGGTATTTTCTTGGCACACTTTGGGTCCATTATTAATAACAATAATAATAATAATAATAGTGGCGCCACGGTGGCCTAGTGCGTAGCACGTTCGCCTCACAGCAAGAAGGTCGCTGGTTCGAGCCTCGGCTGGGTCAGTTGGCGTTTCTGTGTGGAGTTTTCATGTTCTCCCTGTGGTTGCGTGGGTTTCCTCCGGGTGCTCCGGTTTCCCCCACAAGTCCAAAGACATGCGGTATAGGTGAATTGGGTAGGCTAAATTGTCCGTAGTGTATGAGTGTGAATGAGTATGTGTGGATGTTTCCCAGAGATGGGTTGTGGCAAGAAGGGCATCCGCTGCGTAAAAAATATGCTGGATAAGTTGGCGGATCATTCCGCTGTGATAACCCCAGATTAATAAAGGGACTAAGCCGAAAAGAAAATGAATGAATGAATGAATGAATGAATGAATGAATAATAATAATAATAATAATAATAATAATAATAATAATACATTTTATTTAAAGGCGCCTTTCTGGCAAACCAAGGACACTGTACAATGAAACAATAAAATAAGCAATAAAATAATAATAAAAAATATTAAAAATACACAACAATAGTGCAGGTACAGATTAAATATTAAAAGCCATCTTAAATAGGTGGGTTTTGAGTTTTGATTTGAATAATGTGAGGGAGTCAATGTTCAAAGCTCTGGAGCAGAGCGGCTGAATGCTCTATTGCCCATGGAAGACAGCCGAGCAGAGGGAACAGAGAAGGGAGGAAGAAGACCTCAGGGTGCGAGAGGGAGCAGCAATGTGGATGAGGGCAGGAGGGGCGAGATTGTGGATGGCTTTGAATGTTAACATTCATTCATTATCTTTTCGGCTTAGTCCCTTTATTAATCCGCCAACTTATCCAGCATTTGTTTTACGCAGCGGATGCCCTTCCAGCCACAACCCATCTCTGGGAAACACATCCATACATTGTCATTCACACACATACACTACGGACAATTTAGCTTACCCAATTCACCTGTACCGCCTGTCTTTGGACTGTGGGGGAAACCGGAGCACCCGGAGGAAACCCACGCAACCACGGGGAGAACCTGCAAACTCCACACAGAAATGCCAACTGGCCCAGCCGGGGATTGAACCAGCGACCTTCTTGCTGTGAGGCGAACGTGCTACCCACTAGGCCACCGTGGCGCCTGAATGTTAACATCAAAATTTTAAAATCAATTCGAAAATGAACTGGTAACCAGTGAAGCTGCTGCAGGACAGGGGCGATGTGATGAGAAGAAGATACCAACTGAGCATCGAGTCAATGCCGCAGCCTACCTGAGTATTGTTGCTGACCATTTCCATCCCTTTATGACCACAGTGTACCCATCTTCTGATGGCTACTTCCAGCAAGATAACGCACCATATCATAAGGCGTAAATCATCATAGACTGGCTTCTTGAACATGACGATGAGTTCACCGTACTCAAATGGTCTCCACAGTCACCAGATCTCAGTCCAATAAAGCACCATTGGGATGTAGTGAAATGGGAGATTCGCTTTATGAATGTGTGTGATGCTATCATGTCAATATGGAACAAAATCTCTGAGGAATATTTCAAGAACCTTGTTAAATTTATTCCATGACAGTTCTGAAGGTAAAAGGGGTACCCTGTACTAGTAAGGTGTACATAATAAAGTAGCCAGTGAGTGTATGACATGCTGTAAAGCAGCAGGGACTTTTATTATAGTGCTGGCTTTACCCTAAGGCAACACAATATATAGTTTCAGCATTGATATTGCACACTCTCAGAAAAAATGGTACAATGTTGTACCAAAGAAGGTACAAACCCTTGTCACTGGGGCAGTACCTTTTTATGGGACAGAATTGTACCTTAAGAAAATAAACAAATTTGTACCTTTTAAGGTCATGATTTGTACCATGGAAAACCAAAATGTACGTTTGTTTTTAAAAACCTGCAGATACAATATTGTTTACTTTGTGAAAGGTACCACCACAGTGACAAGACACTATGTACCTTAACAGAGTCAAAAATGCTTACCAAAGATTTATTAAAATGCCTTAAATGTTTAGTTTACAATACCTACAGTTTTATGTTTGACCAGTTGTTTTGTATTATTGTATTATAGAACTAAAAATTTATGTTTATAAATAGGCCTGTCACTATATCTATTTTTTGTTGTACGATATATTGCACCAAAATATATCATGATAAATGATATTATTGTCATAAGACCATTTTAGGCCACTCATTATATAATGCCAGAATGGCAATATAATAGCATCATAACGCAGGTACACTCTTCAAAAGAACACATAATCAGAATCAGAATCAGTTTTATTGCCAAGTGTGCTTCACACACACAAGGAATTTGCTTTGGCTACAGAAGCTTCCAGTGTACATAAAGTGACAAGTGACAACACAGAATAAATATTATAAAAGAAGACAATAGACATTAAACAGAGATGCAGTCCAACGATCTGGATGTTGAAATGTATGTACAGATTTGTTATAAAAATACAGGTTATAAGGTGCTGTGTGAAAAAGAGTAAGTATTGCATTATATATTGTTATAAGGTGCTGTGTACAAATGCGTAAGGAAAAGTATTGCAATGTATATTATTATAAGGTGCTGAGTACAAGTGCGTGTCAGAAAGTATTGCACATTTATTGCACAATAGGAGAAATATTAACTTATCATGAGTTAGATGGCCTGAGGAAAGAAACTTTTCCTGTGTCTGGCTGTTTTTGTGCTCGGTGCTCTGTAGCGCCGGCCAGACGGTAACAGTTCAAACAGGAAGTGTGCTGGGTGCGAGGCGTCCAGGGTGATTTTGCGAGCCCTTTTACTCACTGTGGAAGAGTACAGTTCTTGAAGTGTAGGAAGGGTAGTGCCAGTGATTCGTTCAGCAGTCCGGACTATTCGCTGTAGTCTACGGAGGTCAGATTTGGCTGCTGAGGCGAACCAGACGGTGATTGAAGTGCAGAGGATGGACTGGATGACAGCTGAGTAAAACTGCACGAGCAGCTCCTGTGGCAGGTTGAACTTCCTCAGCTGACGGAGGAAGTACAGTCTCCGCTGGGCTTTCTTTATAATAGAGTCTATGTGAGTGTCCCACTTCAGTTCCTGAGAGATGGTGGTGCCCAGGAACCTGAATGACTCCACTGCAGCCACAGTGTTGTTCATGATGGTGAGCGGGGGGAGTGCAGGGGGGTTTCTCCTGAAGTCCACTATCATCTCCACCGTTTTGAGCGTGTTCAGCTCCAGATTGTTGTAACTGCACCATAAAGCTAGCCGCTCCACCTCCTGTCTGTATGCAGACTCGTCACCGTTCCGGATGAGGCCGATAACAGTAGTGTCGTCCGCAAACTTCAGGAGCTTGACGGAGGGATCTTCTGCGGTGCAGTCGTTGGTGTACAGGGAGAAGAGCAGTGGGGAGAGAACACATCCTTGGGGGGCACCAGTACTGATGGTGCGGCTGTCAGACATGATTTTGCCCATTCTGACTATCTGTTGTCTATCTGTCAGAAAGCTGGTGATCCACTGACAGATAGAGCTAGGAACAGAGAGCTGGGTCAGTTGTGCTTTAAATGTTTTGTTTGGCAATGTTTGGCACTTTCACTTTCATTGCGAACATTTCATTCATGCTCCCCGAGATAAGCGAGATTTTGAATGCAATATGAACTGCTGGAAGAGTGTTGTTTTAATGGAAGTTCATACCGCATGCTGAACTGAAGGAAAAAAAAAAAAAAAAAAAAACTCCGCATTTCATGACGCAGGTGTCTGTGGTCTTCACTGACTCGGTAGGTGCAAAGAGTGTCAAACAGCCGTATGTGGATGTGTTTGGACTACCCTGTTGCAAAACGCGGCAAAAAGTCCTACATGATGATAATAGTTCGATTAAGGTGTTTACATGTGTCACGATCAGAGAAAGGAGAGGGAGTCAGATGTAGAAAACAGTATATATTTATTACTGTAACATCATTGAGACAAATATCAGGTTCAGTCAAAGGCAGTCTTTGGAAAGGGGGATCCAAACAGAGGCTAGTAAAGTATAGTCACTTCCCTGAGTGGAGGACGATGATGAAGAGCAGTTGCAGAGCACAGGAGGGTATCGAGGAGAGGATTCAGGAAGGCTTGAGTGATCGTGTCCATGTGTGATACTCGACGGAGACTGACTGTGTGAAGGGAGCTTATGTAGGGTGTGCAGAGTGGAATCAGGTGGTGAACTAATAACTAGGTGATGGTGCACGGCTGGAAGATGGTCTGGGTGACTGTGACTGTTCGGAGGGTGAGTGACGGACTGGGGACGTGACAACATGTCTGTACTGCACGTTAATAATGCGACTAAAATTGGCATACTCCACATGTCTTAATTTGATTTCTGTTTAGTTTGATTATGTTATCCTTAATCGGATTAAATTAATCAAAAATCGCTATTTACATGGTAGACTCTTAATCAGAATATTGTCTTAATCACATTAAAATTGAATTATTGGTGTCTATGTAAATGTATTCAGTGAGATAAAGGTGATCCTTCATAGCAAGGCACAGCTGACATGATTCGCGCGAGTGGTTAAAAGCTCCCGTTTCATTACGCAAAACAACCGTGCCTGGAAATGCAACGTGCGATTGTTTCTCTTTGAAATAGATTGGAAAAGCATTGCTCGTGTACCAACAGTCCTGCTGCATTCAAGAAATATCCAGATTTTTTGTAAGCAGCAGCGTTTGCTGCTTTTGCTTATACCATTCTTTGAACAGATTATTACTGGTCCCAACTTTAACTGTGTGCACGTGATCATCCTTTCACTATTTCACAAAAAAAAAATTTCACCTGCTTTTTTGCGTGCAGTTACTTTTGTTAATATGGTTTAATTATCATTCTTTAAACAAACATTGGTTTAATAGGAGATTAACTCTCCATTTATCTATAGTTACCTGATGATCTGGGACCTTTAGACTGGACAAACTACTGTATAGTCATAGATAAATGGGAATACTTTTTCAAATGTCAATTGTTTTTTTAAGAACAATTTTGTTGAATAAAAAGTGTATGTATACAGCTATATTTAGCTTGTTTTAACATTTGTGACAAGGAAATAATTAGTTTGGTGTGGCCAGAGGAAAAAAAAAGGTAAATCCTTATTGTGTTAATTAAAAAGGATTAAAAAGTCATTTAAAAAAAAAAAAGCCCAGAATGTCACAGATTTAACCATAATTTACTAAAGGAACAAACTTACGTGTCATTCAATCAAATTGCTTATAAAGCAAAGCAAACATCTTGTCTTGACATGGTGAAAGACACTAATTATCCCGGTGCAACACCAACATACTCGATAACTGACATTTACTACTTTATGCTTTGCCAACATCCTTCAAACCATTTATCAACAAGAAAGTTTTGTTTCTGATTAAATCATGTCACTTCCAATGATGATAGAATATTAGTTTATGATATTTAAATTTTTAAGTTTTACTTTACTTTCACTTTACTCGTGTAATACCTGGGTTCAGTGAAATCACAGGATCACATCACAGGATTATCAAATGCATAGATTTATTAACAAACACTCACATGGAAGACCACAGGAATGACATGGGGTTAAAAACAAGCATCTACTGAGAGAGTAAAGGCCGAAAACTGAATGACACACAAGGGCTGTTTCGCAATTCCAAGAACGCAGAGAACGGACTTGTGTTCTTGTGGAGACCGGTCTTGCCAGGTCACATTGGGAGAACGATCTCGGGAGGCCGCGAGGACAGAGAACGCGTCCTGTGAGAAATGAGATGCTGCGTTCTTCCTGATGGTCATGACCCTCACGCGTCTTTAACCTATTAAACATTACAGCATCCGTACAATGATTTATTGTTTTCCCCATTTCATAACATACACTCTGCATAAAGACTTAACAAATATACGCTGCACAACACAAATAACACAGATTTTAATACAAATTTCAACAAATAAACACCCTTAATGTGTTTATGCCTTTAACAAGATTTTTATGCTAATGTTTACTTTCACACTCTTATTTAGGGCAACTTCTGAGGTAAATAAGTATATCTCTGAACTTTAATAATAAATCTATAGAAAATGCTGCGCTTCCCACCTCCAGTCGCAATGACTTCTGGGACTTCGAGTTCGGTGCTCAAGTCTACATCGGTGCGTCCTCGATATCAACACATACGGGAACTTTCACACGTCCTCCGTTCTTGCGGTCTTGAGTATTGGAACTGAACTTCACCGCATGATGATGACGTTACACGAGGACGCAAGACCGCTGAAGAACGCATATTGAGACACAGCCAGGGACTATAAATACACAGGAGATGATTAAACTAATGATTAACAGGGGTGAGACACATGTGGAGTTAATGAACATGATGACATGGCGGGGAAACAGAACAAAGGAGCACATGGGGAAGGTCACATAATGAAAACAAACACAAATAGAAGACAACTTGCATTTGAACTTAAAAAAAAATTATTACAGGTTTCTTATTATGTGATTCATGTTTTTCCCCCTTTTATTTATGGTTATGCTTTGCATTTTGAGACTTATCTTTGCTTTGATTTGACAATTCAACTGTTCCGTTTAACAAAATGACTTTTATTGTCATTTTAGTAATTTTAAGTAGGTACGTGCGATTTGGGGAAAATATCCAATTGCAATTTTTTTTTTATTTATTTATTTTTTTTATTTTATTTTTTTATTTAATTAATTTATTTTTTTATTTCTATTTTTTATTGTGATTTCAATTTGATATGTGATTTAATTTCGTAGTGAAGCTTCAGCTCATTATTCTGTATCAATGCAGTGTGTTATTCAAATGTTCCGAAATTAAACATAATTTTTTCTCTGGAGCGAACAGTAGTGAATTATGGCATTTGTTGCCTTTGTGATGTTGTTTTATATGGTGTAACAGCTGCAAACAACCCTGAAATTGTACTTTGCTGTTGCTTGCTAATAGATTGAGTATCACTGGCAATACTTTTAGTTGACTTTATTGCAAGATACTCCTCATATAGCTGCCTGTGGTGCAACAATTCTGCTACAGCTCTTACAAATGACCTGATTTTGTTCATTGTATGTTTCTTTGAAACCAAAATATTCCCATATTACCGATGTCCTGTTTTTCTTTGATATGAATTCATCTATTAATGCTTTTGAAGCAGCAGACGTCATCATCCCACTCGTTCACGCTTTCCTGTTTGTTTGTTTGTTTGTTTGTTTTATTGTGGATGTTCCACATTGTTTGGTTGCACAATTCTGATTGCGTGAAAGTGTGCTCACTCAATTGGCTAGTAAGACTATGACACACAGAGTGAGGCATTTGCTTGGGGTGGCGTAAATTATACAATACAAATATATTTCAAGAGTTCACCCTTAGATATGCTTAGCGTTTATAGCAGGTTTGGCATGCTGTCCCTGGAGAGAACCCCGAGCTCGGAGATATTTGAGCCCAAGGCTTCCGCCCAGTCAATAAGCATATAAGGGGATCTGAGATCAGATAGGTCTCGAAAGCTCCCCCTTAGAAAAGGGAGGAAAAAAGGAGGAGATGGGGTGGAAGGGGGGATTCTTCCAAAACGAAGGTAGAGCAGTGGGGGAAAAAATGGTCTGTTTATAGTAAGCTTGGATCGCTCTGATTGGATCATTGCTGATTACAGATGATCAGCCAGGCGTGCTTAATCATAACACGTGCTCCTCTCGAAATTAGTTTATGAAACTTCTCTTCATATCGCAGCCTCTTGCGATTAATTAATCGCAACGATTGCTATTCGATTTCGATTAATCGCACAGCCCTAGTTTAAAACAATATATCGTATAATGAATAATTTATAATACAATGATTAGTCCATAAAATAACTGAAAAAGTAAACAGTTTATTACCAGATTTTTGTACTGTAATTTTCAACACCAACCCAGACAATATATCACATCTAATGAGTAAAAATGTCAATAATAGTCACATTTTTCTAACTTTTTGACATCAAAGGTTGTTGGAGGAAATATCAAGGTCCCATAATGCAATTAAAAAGCATAAATAAAGGAATAAAAATCACAAAATATATCATATACAAAATGTATATCATTTTCTCTAATGTAGTATGTTTAGCGATTTGGCCTAAAATCAAAATTTCGATTAATTGATTCTCTATTACGATTAATGAATGATTATTTTATTCTTATTTTTTTTTGTCCTCACAGTTCACTGACAAGTTTTGTACAGTGAATATGCTCACATATTACAAGTGAGAGGTTTTTGAATGAAGGCTGCGTTAAATGATTTTAAAATAATTGAAGGAAACACACACTACACACATCTGCGATCTGTGATTATTTATTGAACATCAACGTTGAACAACTGATTTAAAACACACATTGCCTAAATAACTTGCCCTTTTGGAAACAAAATGAAATAATTTTCAATGTTTTTCATATTAAATCAACTAAAATCCTAATATATGAAATAAAAAGTAATACATTTTAACTATTATTTAATGTTTATAATCTAAATCCAATTAGATCCACTTTATTTGGTAAACAAAGCAAGTATCTCGTATAAAATATCCACTAAAAGACAGAAAATATTACTTCACAAACTGTATTGTAAATAAATCACATGAATATTTTCATATTGGTCAGTAGTATTACTGAAATTATAAGCAGTAGAAAATAAGCAGTATCTCTCCTAAATAAAATGACTATGTATATCCTGTAAATAATACTTTAAACTGTGCGTTTCTTGCATCTTCTGTAAACAAATATTTAAACATTAATATTACATTTCATGTAATAGATAATATACCGTCTTAAGGCATCTCAGCCACAGCTTCCAGTCATCGTCAATGTAGTGCAAAATAAGGCTCAAGAATGGGTCCATCGTCATACTTGACCAGAGATGATGCAGAAGTACAGTATAAATCAGCCTCAGCCTTTAACAGAGTGGGCTCATGTGACTCCACACGTGGTAGAGAAAGTAATTGAAAAAAAACGTCCTGGAAAAATGTAATCGATTATAGGTTCTGAATGTCAATTTCAATTACTTTTCGATTAATCACCCAACCCTATTATGTTTTATTTACATAGTTACATTTATTTTATGTAGACACCAAAATGGGATTTGTATTTGACTAATACAGTAACCTTTGAATATATAAGTTTGCTGTTTGTTCATATAAATGTTAGTTTTGTTGTTTAACTTTTGTGTTTTAGGCTTTACTCAAGCTTCACTATTTGTTGAGTAGTCAAGTTACACACACACACACACACACACACAAAATGCTAATATTTATGAGTGTGTTTGCACCTTTTGCAGCTCCAGCATCAGCCACAGAATACAGTGAGCCTAAATTCCAGTTCTCACCGGGAAAACAGAACAGCACACTCTTCAGATATAGCGGCTCCAACATGACTACAACCCAGAACAGAACGGTAAAGAGAACACACACACAATGGCGCACACGCAAGCAACATGATTTATATTCACAGCACTCTTTGACAGGAATGATTTACGATTGTTGGATGTTTAGAGTTACATTGTCACGGCAGACTCGTGTTGTGTGTCACGGCAGCGATGTGCACATTTTCTGCTCAATTTCTGTTATTTATTATAATATATAATTCAGAACAAAAACGGTTTTATTAGTACATCAAGGTAAAGTGTTTGTAGAGATTTCATTTCAAAGTTGTGAGTTAAAATTATATTTAAACATTTATTTAATCAGAGCACTGCATGCATAATTAGCAAATGAAGCATTATGTAATATCTCTGTAGCATGTGTTTAAAAAACAAGATTCTCTTGTCATGGGAATCTGGCACAATAACAAACGCACTCATGCATTCTTGCATTGACAGACTTTGACTCAGGCATTTCAGAATAAATGAAACATCATTTGAGATTGTGTGAATGGAGTTTTTGGTTGAGAAATATAGTATTTATGAAACAACCATCATAATTTGTTCTTACTTAATTTGTTAAAGGGCTGGTCCATAGCGTATTTTTAAGGCTAGATTGTGTTTACTGTATAAGATACAAAGCAATGTGTGCTCATGCTTCATTTGTTGAAAATCACGTTATTTTTTCATATCTTATTTTGATTATATACAGCTAATCAGCTAACATGAAAACGACTGTAATATTTCATAGATCCTCTGAAAGGCCCGCCCTCAAGAGACTCTGATTGGTCAGCTAACATAATGTGCTGT
>CAIGQQ010006271.1:0-17818 GCA_903798035.1 Danio albolineatus | reverse complement strand
GTGATCGCTGTGATTGTGGGACGTGAGAGCCTGACCAATCCGTGACAGTACCCCCCTCCCCAGGGCCTGCTCCTGAGGGCCTGGATCGCCGACGCCGTGGTGGTCTTCCTCTTCCACGTGGTGCTGGGAATTCGGGGTGTCGTTCGTGGAATTCGGCCATGAGGTTGGGGTCAAGAATATCGGCTCGAGGTACCCATGTCCTCTCTTCGGGTCCGTAACCTTCCCAGTCTACCAGATATTCTAGTCTACCACCACGACGTCGGGAACGGAGGATCTCTTTGACCGCGTAGACTGCACCTTCCTCCAGCAGCAATGGAGGAGGGGGTTCCTCTTCTTGGTCAGGCTCTGAGGAGGGAAGCACAGGGTCGTGAAAAGGCTTGAGGAGTGACACATGGAAGGATGGGTGAATCTTGTAGTGTGAGGGGAGTTTGAGCTTGTACGTTACCGGGTTGACCTGTTCCACGATCTCAAAGGGACCAACAAACCTGGGACTCAACTTGCGAGAGGGCAGTCGCATTCGGATGTCCTTGGTTGAAAGCCACACCTTTTGACCCGGCGTGTAATTGGGTTCTTCGGTTCTCCGTCTGTCAGCGATCACTTTGCTTCTGCGGACTGCCCTCTGAAGATGTTGATGGGCTTCGTCCCAGACTCTCTCGCTCTCCCGGAACCAGTGATCCACTGCGGGGACATTAGATGGTTCGCCATCCCAGGGGAAGAGTGGTGGTTGGAAACCCAGTACACACTGGAATGGCGTAAGTCCGGTGGTTGGTTGCCGCAGTGAATTCTGGGCATACTCCACCCAGCCCAGGTACTGGCTCCAGGAGTGCTGGTGACCACTACAAAAGGTCCTCAGGAACCGTCCCACCTCTTGGATCTTACGCTCAGTCTGTCCGTTGGTTTGGGGATGGTATCCTGAGGAGAGGCTGACGGCCACACCTAGGAGTTTGAAGAAGGCTCTCCAGAGCCGGGAAATAAACTGAGGGCCTCGGTCGGACACGATATCTTCGGGTATTCCGAAGGATCTGAAGACAGTGTTGAAGATCTGATCCGCGGTCTCAAAAGCTGTGGGAAGACCTTTCAGAGGGATTAACTTCACAAATTTAGAAAATCGATCTACAATGACTAAGACACATGTATTACCCTCGGATGAAGGGAGATCTGTCATGAAGTCTACTCCTAGGTGTGACCAGGGACGGTTCGGGATTGGCAAGGGATGGAGTTTGCCCGTAGGAAGGTGACGCGGACTCTTTGCTTGGGCACAATCCTTGCATCCCTGGACGTATCTCCTCACATCCCTCGCCATGTTTGGCCACCAGAATCGTTGGGATACCAGCGAGAGAGTGTTGTTGATCCCTGGATGCCCAGTGCCTAGAGAGGTGTGCAAGGAGTGGAGTAGATCTACCCGCTGTTCAGGTGGTACGAACTGCCGCTGACGAGGGCATCCCGGCGGAGAGGGAACCTCTGGCGTGGCACCAACTGGAGGAGTCGTCCAGGTGATCGGGTAGATGGGGATGTGATCAGGAATGATGTTCGAGGGTGATTCTTCTTCGTCATGATAGTCATACATACGGGAAAGAGCATCGGCTTTAACATTTTTGGATCCAGGACGATAGGTGATGGAGAAGTGGAATCGTGAAAAGAATAGGGACCATCTGGCTTGTCTGGGGCATAGTCTTTTTGCCTCCTTGAGGTAGAGAAGATTCTTATGATCGGTGATCACCTGGAACGGGTGTTGAGCTCCCTCCAGCCAGTGTCGCCATTCCTCCAGGGCGAGCTTGATGGCGAGAAGTTCCCGGTCTCCGATGTTGTAGTTCCTCTCCGCCGGGCTCAGCTTCCTAGAGAAGAAGGCACATGGGTGTAGTCGGGGCGGAGTTCCCTGATGCTGTGAAAGCACAGCCCCGACTCCAGTAGTGGAAGCGTCCACCTCCACAATAAAGGGACGATCAGGGTCAGGATGAGTCAGGAGGGGGGCTCTGGTGAACTCCTTCTTCAGAAGGCGGAAGGCTGCGGCTGCATCCTGGGACCAGAGTAGCTTCTTCGGTTTCTCTTTGAGGAGGTTTGTGAGAGGCACCGTGATACCACTGTAGTTCTTGATGAAACGACGATAGAAATTGGAGAAGCCCAGAAACCTTTGTAGCTCCTTTATGGTGGTAGGTTCTGGCCAGGACAAGACAGCCTCGATCTTCCCTTGGTCCATCTGAATCCCATTAGAGTCGATGATGTAACCCAGGAACTGTACAGATCGTTGATGGAAAGAACACTTTTCAGCTTTCAGATATAGATGATTCTTCCTCAAGGTTCTTAGGACCTCCGCAACGTGGTGGCGATGTTCGGCCTCGCTCCGGGAGTAAATGAGGATGTCATCAATGTAGACGATCACGCTACGATGGAGGTACTCCCGGAGGACTTCATGGATGAAGTTCTGGAATACGGAGGGGGCGTTGACCAGGCCATAGGGCATGACCTGGTATTCATAATGGCCTGTAGGTGTCACAAAGGCGGTCTTCCACTGGTCCCCCTCACGTATTCTGATCAGATTGTACGCGCTGCGGAGGTCCAACTTCGTGAATATTTTCGCCTCTCGTAGTTGTTCTAATGCTGATGGGACCAAGGGAAGAGGGTACTTGAATTTAACGGTGCTCTCATTAAGGACACGGTAATCGATACATGGACGCAGCCCTCCGTCCTTCTTGGCCACGAAGAAGAAGCTGGAGGCCGCCGGAGACTTGGAGTGTCGGATGTACCCCTGACTCAGAGCCTCCCGTATGTAATCCTCCATTGCCTTCGTCTCTGGAAGCGAGAGCGGGTAAATCCTACCCTTCGGCAACTGGGCACCCGGAACTAGGTCAATGGCGCAGTCCCATGGCCGATGTGGAGGTAGCTGGGAAGCTCTCTTGGGGCAAAAGACATCTTGAAAGGAGGAGTATAGCATAGGAATGCTACTGGACTGTTTCTCAGGAGGACTTTCAACAGATGTCGCGAACAGGGAAATGGGTTTTCGACCCTGGAGGGGAAGACTGGGGAAACAGGCTGACGAACACTCATTACCCCATCGTTTGATCTCTCCTGTGCCCCAAGAGATGATGGGATCGTGCTTCACCAGCCACGGGCGCCCTAAGATGATATCCATGTTGGCTCCCTCCAGAACCAGGAATTGGATCTTCTCTTGATGTAGGGCTCCCACTTGTAATAGTATTTCTTCACATTGACGATGAATCCGAGTTGGAACTTTTGCACATGGTGTTATCGGTTGTATCTGGTAGATGTGGGAGGACGCTTCTGTGCGGAGGTCGAGTTGACGACAGAGGGATTGGGAGATGAAATTCCCTGCTGACCCGGAGTCGATGAGGGCTGTGACACGGAGGGAAACAAATGGAGTAGTTATTTGTACAGTAGAAGTGAGAGGATTACATTTCTCAATACTGGTACTAAATACACTCACTGAGGTTCGTATGGGACGAAGGGGACATGCCAGACGTGTGTGTCCGCCTACACCGCAGTAAAGACACAGACCCCGGGTCAGCCTCCTCTGTCGTTCCGCTAGCGACAATCTTCCAGATTCTACCATCATCGGTTCTGGTTCTGGAGGGGAGCATGACTCAGGCGATCGGAGCAGTGCTGTAGGGTTGCTCACTACATCATGCTGATAGCTCTTTAACCGGTCGGAACATCTCAAGGAATGCTGTATGAATTTCTCCAGACCCATTGTGTCATCGAGGGCAGCCAGTTGGATGCGCAGAGTTGGCTCCAAGCCGAGCCGGTAAGTGGTCAATAGTGACCTCTCATTCCATCCACTAGCAGCCGCTAGAGTCCGAAACCGGAGAGCATAATCCTGAGTAGACATAGTACCTTGTTTTAAGTGATACAGTTGTTCTCCAGCGGCTACCTCTCCATCTGCACGTCCAAAGACTTCCTTGAAATAACTCATGAAGTTGGTAATCGAATCCATCACCGGCCCGGCTTGATTCCAGATCGTCTCTGCCCATCTTAAAGCCGGTCCGGAGAGTAAGGAGATGACGTAGGCGATCTTCGCTTTATCTGAGGGATACAGAGAAGGTTGCATTTCAAAGGTTAGTGAGCATTGCAAAAGAAATCCGTTGCACTCCTCCGCCCCGCCTGAGTAGGGCGCTGGTCGGGCCATGGGACTGGATGGAAGGGCCGACGAAGAAGTGGTGTATGCGGAAGTGCTCGGTGCTGGTGGTGCGTTGGGAAGTGGAGCTGGTGGCTGTAGAATCCGCTTCAGTTGATCCACCAGCTCCTGGAAGTGATCGGGAGTGCTCATGTTGTTGTCGGTGTGGTCCAGGCTTCTGTTATGAAGCGGACAGGAGACAGAGGTAAGTGCACGTAAAGTGGGTTTATTGTAAACAACAGAGGAGCACAATAGGGATTGCCAGGAGGATCGGTAACAGGATACTTGTATTCCTCCGTGGCAGGGGCGATGGAGCACAAGAGGATCACAGCACACACCAGATACAAGGACGACAGATGACAGGATACTCGGGAACAGGAGGACTCGGGAACAACAGGAGGACTAGGAGGAAGAGAATACAGACAGGGTAAGTTCAGAGATTCAATAAACTGATTACGGTTTCGCCAGGGAATCGTTCAGTGTCCACTTTCGCCGAAACGAGCCTGGACACTGAACGACCGGAGGGTGGTGAAGATATAGTGCTCGTGGAATGGGGAACAGCTGGGTGCTCATTAGAATGCAGGTGATGGTGATCGCTGTGATTGTGGGACGTGAGAGCCTGACCAATCCGTGACACACACTATACTTGCACACAGTTCTGTCCTGACTTTTTGCATCATGTTTGGTATCATTTGAAATGTCTCAGTGAGACTGGTACAGTACAATGGTCTCATTCCCTCAGAAATAGACATAATCAAAATAATAGATATATAACTTCAGGTATCTTTTGAACCACTGCAAGGGTGTGTCTTTGCCTAGGGGGTTTACCTTTTGTTGTTCTCCCTTCATTGAAGAAGATTATTGGTGTGACTACGTAAGGGAGAGATTCAAGATGTTCGGCACGAATCTGTAACCACATAAGCCCATAGTGTAGAGCTCTCATGCTCCTCACTATGTATATTTTGAAGTCAGGTATGCATCTTTTGATCTTAGATCTATCTTAGAGAACTTGATGTCTTGTATTGATTGTTTATAAATTGACTGAATAATTACCATAATCCACATTTAACTGACTATTAAATTGTTATGTTTGAACGCATTCTGCTTACTCTGTAATTATTCATTTTAGTAGATTACGCTGTATCCTTGTTTCCGCACTTCCTGCGTCAGGTCAGTGGACAGACTAAAGTACAGTTGAGATGGAGCATTGGGCACAGTAACTACATTTTAGGGATCCAACTGACTCATGATATTGATTGAAGTGTACTTAGGTGAAAAGGGCGTTAATTTCCGTCCAGGACAACAAGGAGTTGTACGACTAACCTAGAGAGGGTACCCGACCTTTGCTTAAAAGTCATGTTATTCTAAATTAAGTTGTATACATGAGAAACCATGGACTTGGCTAAACCAAAATTATTATAGAATACAGTAATCGAATACATTTATAATAATGACCTGAACCTCTGATTAGAAATGATATTGTCTTTACTCAAGGGTGTACATCTATGGGGACTAAACAAAAATACTTTAGGATGAGCAAGCATGGGAGCAGCCATCTAAAGTATTAGTTACCTCTGTTATAATAATCAAGACTGATAAGAGTGTGACAGTGAGGGACGCCATCGGTACGGGACGCTCATTCCTCTGAGCGACATGAGCACCCGAATGAACAAATGTAATAATTACAAGTGAAGACAAAAGGTTCAGACATTTATCTAAATTATATATTGATAATCTTCATAATGTTTTATGATTGGAGTCAGATAAAACGAAAGATAAATATATTAATATCCTAAATCACCTCATACTAAAATTGGAGTCAGATACGAGTTAAATTTAAAGTAAATCAACATAGTGCACTGGAAAGACCGTACAGGCAATGAACCTTAATCCCAGTAGACACCGTCATTGGACAAACTGACTGGACCTTACAAGATCAAACAAATCAAAGATTTACCTTTATTTTCAAGCTATTAATCTAGTAAATCTATTTGATCAAAAGCATGAAGCTAAACCGGACTAACCCCCAAAATAATCCTATTCATAATTGAATAATCAATGCATTCTTTATAGGTTGCACATTTATTGATATAACCCGAGCATAAAGCTTCAGCAATCATTCATATTATACAGAGGTTACATCAGATCAAGTTAATTTTTCATATGAGTATGGTTTTTTAAGAGCACTGAAATCTGACTGACTGTATAGAATATAATTGATGAAAGTCGACTGGCATCATTTTGTCGCTGCTTAATAAAACGGTGTTTTGCTCCATCTCTGACCCTCTTTACAATTCACATTTACGTTTCAGCCGCTCTAATTCTAATGTGGTGAAAAGAAAAGGCCGCTTTCTTGTCAAAATACCTCATGCATTAATGATTCAAGTGCTTCTGCAAATGGAACACACTTTAGGCAGTGAAAGTTAATGAAAGAGAACAAATCTTGTCAACGCCATTGCTTCAGTATATGTACGTGTATGTGTGTGTGTTTTGTTTTTTTTATAAAAAGCACAGCGATTGCTATGGTGAAAAGGGCAGACTAGAGAGAAAAAAGAGAATAAAGGAAAGATGCAAAACAAGATTTGAAGGCCAAACATAAATTAGATTAAACTGTGATGATCAGAATTCACACTACAATCAATCAGCACGTCATACTGTCTCTTAAATTGTTGCCCTGCGCCACATTAATTGAGCGCCAAATGACAATATAATAATCGCTCCATTATTGCGAAGCAGCTTCAACCCCCATAGAGATCAAACAGGAAGTATGAGATTATTGTTCAGCTTTATTACATTAGCCTCTCGCTCAGCGTATCTCCTTTTCTTAATCAGCCTCCTCCATCTGACTCATTCGCTGTTTGCATGAGGCTCTTTAATAAATATGCGCAAATAGTCCTAAAGGGGACACGATGAACTATGAATCTTAAGTGTCCCCAGAAAATGTGTGTGGACGTTCTGTTCAAAAATACCCTACAGATCATTTGAAAGCTTGTCAAATGTGCCCTTATTTTAGGTCTGAATGTATAAAATGCTGTTTTTGTGCATATGAGTAGCGGCATTACAAGAAAAGGGCAGAGCTTTAATATGCTATTCTGACACTCCAGAAACAGCAAAACAAGCTAATCTCACGTCTAAAACATCAGAAATGACCAGAAGTGTACTGTTAAAAGCGATTAGTTGACTTAAAAAAGTGAGTAAGCTTGTTGCTTTAAAATTATTAAGTAAAGAAACTGTGTACATAATTATAAAAGTCAATGGGTCTACTCACTTTACAGTAGGTACTAGTTAAATATGGCCATTACTGCCGCATCTTCTACCGCCGCCGTGGAAGAATATGTTTTAAGGTATAACTGCAGTTTGCGACTTTGCTGCAAGGGGGCACAAAGGGACGGGATGCGAAAGGACAGAAATATACAGTAGCTGTAAATACCCTGCTACTTATGAAGATGAAATAATAGGACAAAACATCATAATTGCTTCATTAATCATTAAAAACTTGTTAACAGCTTATTGTTGTAAACGTGTTAAATTAAATGAAGATTCATTTTGGAAAAAGTTAAATTAAAGAAATAAAAGATCACTAAAATAAACGACAACTAAAATGAAAGTAGGTACAAACATACATACAAATGGGCCTAAATAAATAAATAAATGAATATATAAAGCAGTGTTTTAGCCTTGAAATAGAGAGATGTACAGTGTTTGATATTTTAAAGTGACTAAGACAGTTACCCAATAAGCTTTTTCATTTACATTTTCATTTAAGTAAGTAAAGTCAACTTACTGCTTTTAAGACAATGCGTTTACTTGCTTTTTTAAAAAGTAAAGTAACTAATCGCTTTTTATGGTGTAGATACAAACCTCCAAACAATCCAACATTGATGCAGAGAACACACGCAAATTCTAGTTTCTGAATGGTTAGTGTATAGTTATGTTGTAGTTGTTTTTAAGTAAACTCGATTCAGCTCATCGACTAGCATGTTACTTCTGTCACAATCACCAGCGATCTAACCTTCATAGATCGCTGGAGAACGTTCACATTTACACGGACTACAATCCTGTCTCTAAATGAACTACAAGTCCTGTCATGCAACACACACACAGCTGCTCCAAGTCTCCATTGATTACAATCACACAGTTGATGCTGCTCAAGTACTGATTACACACATTTATATACGGCTTATTTTGGACCGCTTTTCCAGTAAGTTGCCTATATTTGATTTTTTTTTGCCTGCCTGTTTACATGTTCTTTTAATTGTGACTCATATCCGATTCATGTGTTTACACTTGCCGTACAATTTAAGACGTCGCACATGCTTAAAGGCGGGTTCTAGTATTTGTGCCTCACTAGCCACGATGGAAGAAATTGTCTTGCTTTTAGCTCTGCAAAATATGCAAAGTTCACCCAACTTTAAAATGATTTTGAGGTGGAAAAGGGGGGAAAGGGCCGTCATCGCATTTATATAAGGTGTCCTCCACCGACTCATCTCCCCACAGGGCAAGACGGCAGGTAACTTCTGCCGTTGACCACTGACCACTTTCCTCCTCTATGTTTCCTCTGTTGTTGTTTACCGCGTCAGCGTCTCCACACACGCTCATCCTTCTACGCCATTAAACCGTGGAGAAGTACCACATTGTCGCAAGTTTAATGACGTACGAAACGGAATGCCTCAATAAATCCAATCAGCCTGTTTACATGATAGTCGCATTGTCACATATCAGATTTATGTCTGATTTATTTCCACATATGAAGGAGGCCTGAAACCGATCTCTGAATATCCGAATGCATGCTTTTTTTTCGTGTTTACACAGTCATAGAACAAATCTGATCTGAGTCACATGAGGAATAAATTGGAATTGGGTCACACATTACTAAGCGGGGCCTATGAGACTCTCATTGCAGAGTCTTGTTTGGTTAACACCCTGCAACATTACAAAGACAGGCAGGGTAAACGACAAAACAAAGCAAGGGCATAGTTTCCACGTGTTCTGACCCTTGCTTTGTTTTATCGTTTACCCTGTCTGACCATCTGCCTGTTACCTGACGACGCCTCTGGATTGCCTTGTTTGTACCTATTTGTGCCCGTTGTTGATCGTTGCCTGTCTGACAACGATTGTGAAAAAAACTCACAGAAGGATCCTCACTCTGTTGTCCCTCGTCTCACTTGTGGTTACAACTACATTTCATTAGGATAAATAAATATTGTTTTATTAGAATGAAAAATTTATTAAATGAATTCAAATTAGATTAAAATATTCTGTTAATACTTATAAATATGATGCAATAAATGAGGAAAAAATACATTTGATTGAATTGAAAGCAATTAGAAAATATACAATTTAATTAAGAAAACAAAATGTAAAATAATTAAAATAAGTTAAATAATTAATTATTAACAACAATAAAGGAATTATTAAATTATTTTTGAAACAAATGGAAATAATATTAAACTAAATAATATATAAGACCCATTTCAATTATTGAATATTTCCGTCACACTTTATTTCAAGGTACAATTCTTGCTATTGCTAAACCAAGACTTTTAGCTCAATGAATTAGCTTGGCTTAGGTATTGGGTACACTGTAAAAAATAAATCCGTAAAATTTACGGTACATAACCTGCAGCTGTAGTTGCCAGTATTTCACTGTTAAAAATACGGTACAAAAATGTAAAAGCAATTTTTCATTTTTTACAGTATACTACCGTATTTCATTAATTTATAGAGGTAATATGTCTGTATTTTAAATCACCAACATCTACACATTGTTACACAAATAGACACATTAACACAGCCATACGCAGGCGGTGATGAGAAAGTTACATAATGAACTTTTCCCACAAGCAGAAAAGTGTATCAGTGTATAAAAGGTGCTCAGTGTCATTCACACAGCCACTAAACACCATGGTAACACGCATAAAATTAAAGTCATGAAATAAACATTGTTTATCAACTTTAGATGTAACATAAATCTCTAACGTACATCACAGAGGGAGAAACAACTAAAAAGATCCAAAGTAATGTCAACAAAAAGAATAAAAAGTGATGCACGCAGGGAATTCTGGGAAAGCTAATTTATGGTTATTCGCCATATATATTAAGGAAACATACTGTTAAGCAGGTTACGGATTTTACTGTAGCATTTTTACAGTTTTTTACCGTTGAAATCACTGCCTTTTTTGCAGTGTAGGATTAAGGATGTAGAATAATCATACTTCATAATAAACAGCCAAAACCTTAATAATAAGCATGTAATGACAGGCTACGGCAGTGGGAATTGGTACATAAACTGAAGTTTTACCAATTTTCTATAAAAAAAAACAAAAAAACATGCTAAGCAAGACAATAATCGTATGTTGCACTCATAGCACATGAAAGATTGAACCCCCCTGCTACATGTGAGTAACTGTAAATTGATACTAAATTGTAAACTGACATTTAATTAATCGACTGAATATTCAAATGTATTTTTAGAATGTATATTTTGCACGAATACTGCATGCATAAAGCATTTTGCATTTCCACTGTGCATAAAAAAGTCTGCTTACTTGACTTTTGACAGTTCCGTGTTTTCATATAAATGTAAATGTTCTTTCTGTATTCTTTCACGTGTTTGGCGCTTTCCAGAACTTTCCACTTCTGAATGGTAACTGTGCACAAAAGCGCTCAACATAAATAATCTTGCCTTGGCTTTAAAGTGTGCCGCGTTGAGTCAGGATTTTGGAGGTCACGCACAATAAATGCTTCAGACAAGCATTATTAAGTCAATCAGTCAAGCCTGCTTTTCATTTCTGCGTTTGGCAGAGGCTTTTATTCAAAGCTACTTTCATTGCATTTTATCAGCTCATGCATTCAATGGGAATAAAACTCATCACCTTGGTGTTGTCAGTGTCATGCACCAATGTTTGTGCCACAGGAACGCTTTATGAAACTCATGCACATTTCAAATATAACGGTGTGTGTGTTACGATTAAATGTAATCACACATCCAGAGCACCTGCTATCAAGGTGTGTGAAATTTCATTCAAAGATATGCTAACACACACACATACTTGTTTTGGTGGTTTATGAGGACTCTCCATTGGTGTAATGATGTTTATACTTTTAAAAAGAAACACTTGATATACCACCTAACCAAAACATCAAACCCTCGTACAAAGACCCTGTTAAATATGTTTTTGTAAACAGTTTCGAATTATAAGGACACAGGGCATGTCCTCATAAACAACCTCAACACTGAAAATCCTCAAAATCCCAGTGAACCACTAAACTAGTACACAAACACACTTTTACAGCTATCTTTAAAATCATAGAGATAATTGTTTTTATTCTGTACAGACTGTATTTTATATCCCCCAATCCCAACAGAAAACGTTCTGCTTTTTACATTTTCAAAACACTTCATTCTGTGTTATTTATATGGGGTTTTCCTCATGGGGACCAAAAAAATATCCCCACAACGTCAGCGTTTACTGGTATTGTCAAACCCAATGTAGGCTCATTCTGAAAACGCACCACTATATACATTTCAGGAGAAATTATGTATCCAGATGAATGTATGGCTGCATTTCAGCTTTAAAATGAACGCTATGGGGCGGTATGACGCTGTTTTTTTTTTCTGCGCTGACCACTTACCTCTGTATGGACAGCTTTTCTGCTGTTACCAGTTTGTCCAGTGGCTTGCCACGTACGTCAGCAGATTTTAGATGCAGAGTAAAGTTGATAGCAACGAGGAGGTTCAAGTCCAGTGAAGAAAGGTTTTAGAAAGTGGGTAAGACAAAACAAATGCCAAAAAATAAAATAAACAAGTAAATGACAAGGTGAGAATGTGGTAAAATCTGAAAACGTGGTAAAAATCAGGCTACTACAAAGGTTTTTTTTTTCTGGATTGCTTTTGAAAACACTGTCGGTTGGGTTTAGAGAAGTGGGTGGGCGGGTCAGTTGATGCTTTTGAAAACATTATCGGTTGGCCAGTCCATCAGTCAGTCAGTCAGTCAGGCTGGGCACTCATGAGACAAATTTGAGATCTCAAAATGCGTACACAGCACCCTCTAGCGAATTCGCAAAAACAAAAACTGCTAAGAAACGTAACTTCTGGGAGGTATTTTGCTCTCTTCTGAAATATATATTGGGGTACGTGATAAGAATGAGCCTGGGTTGGCTATATCTGTGGGTATTTGGTCTCCACAATGAATACAAGATACACACACACAGACCCACACACACTGTGACATGTTTTATGTTGCAGAGGACACAAAATTGTTAAATGACTTAGGAATAACCTAGTTGTACTCTATTAAGGTGGTTTATGAGGACATGCATTGTTTCTTCATAATTAAAATGCTTAAAAATCATAGTTAAGATTTTTTTGGCATTCAAATTTGACCACAGGTTTGCTGTAAGGGTTTGGATTAGGAGTAGGGTAGGGTTAGGCCATATAAAAAGCAGCTTTAGTCTTCTAAAATACAATTTGACTATAGAAAGTCCTCGTAAACCATTCCATAGGGTTTCCTTTTCATAGATTACAACTGTTTTTTTACTGTATAAACTGTATTTTCTGTTGCCCTGACCCAACCCTACAACTGTGTGCATTTTTACTTTCTGAAAAAAACATATTCTGTATGATTGAAAAATGGGGACATCAACAGCGTCCTCATAATTCACCATCGCCTTTTAATACCGGTGCCATACCCATGTCTTTATAAACATTTGTGTCCTCATGTGTCCCAAAAATGCACACACACAAGCGCACATTATGACATTCTAGTGAATCCGCTCTGCTTAATGACTCACTTCAATAGTTGGGCCTCCGAATATCAACATGCTGCTCGACTTCCCCTCGTTCTCATTCTCTTTCGCCACTCACTTTCTAAACACAAAGCGGCTAAATGTTATCCTTTCAAAACCGCGCCAACCTTGTCGAGTCTAATGAGAACATCGGTGAGGAAACTGGCATTCTGTTTGCGCAAAGGAATAATTAAAAACGCTGACAGAACAAGGCACATAAAGGCTGTAACAAGAGGCTGCAGCCAATCTGTGCAAATCAAACTCTCAGTGTTTCAAAGTCCAACATTTGCTCTGCTGGATTCACAGAGAAGGACATGGATCGGTCATTGGGTGGCATGAAATGAAAATATCAGGCACTTTAGATCTTGGCACACACTACAGTAGAGCATCCGGATGACTGCCGATGCCGAGATCATCGCCTTTGAGAATTCAGTGGAGGTTTTTCAGGTATTTAAAGCAGAGCAACTGAAGCTACAGTATGATAAACACAGTTCTCAATATATGACTGAAGTGAATTCTGACTTCCACTTGACCGAACAAGGTCTTTTCTGTCTCTTCAGCCATAATTACCATAATTACAGCCAGCTATAATTACTTGCAATAGTTTGGGAAACTTTATTAGTCAATGCTGTCAGATGAAAATGTCAAACAATTGACACACATTTGAATAATTAAATTTAATTATAAGACACTTTTAAAAATTTATTTTAAAACGAATAAACTGAATTGTAATGCTGCAATTTAGCAAGAATGCATGAAAATAATCAATCGATTAAACTATGATAGGAAAAAAAAATATTTATTCATTGATTCATTAATTTTCCTTCGGCTTTTAGCTTCTATTTTAGAGGTCGCCACAGAATGAACTGCCAACTATTACAGTATATTTTTGCAGCGGATGCCCATCCAGCCGCAACCCAGTACTGGGAAGCACTCATACACTCATTCACACACTACGGCAAATTTAGTCACCTATAGCTCATGTGTTTGGACTTGTGGGGGAAACTGGAGCACCCAGAGGAAACCCACACCAACAACGATAGAACATGCAAAGTCCGTATAGAAATACTAACTGGCTCAGCCAGGACTCAAACCAGTGACCTTCTTGCTATGAGGCAACAGTGCTGACCACTGAGCCACTGTGCCACCCTAAAGACATTAATAATTATTCAAACTATTGGCCCTTTGTTAGATTCTTCAATTATTATCATTAAAAAATGATAATTGTTAAAATGTTGTGTAAATAATAATATATTACAACACATTTCTTGATATTATGCTTTCTAAAGAATTATGTGTTGCTAAAAGTGTCATGAGGCTGGACATTTAGCTTTGTCACATTATAAACATTCCACTCAAACATGAACATAATAAACCTAAACATAAACCTAATAAATCCATTTTTATTTTCACACCAATAGTAGGTTAATTAGTTGTAAACTCTGATATGTGATATTTATCATTTTCTTTTTAAAATCAATACTATGATGACCTTTTAGACATGCCATGTGGTATCTGCTTAGAGGCTAGCATTTTCAGCCAATGCACAAAAAGTTGAAAATGTCAACTCTGTTAGTGGTTTATGTTGTTCAGGTTAAACAATAATTATAAACAGAATCAAATGTTCCAGACATTTAATCATTATGCATTATTTTACATTAATAATGAATTCAGTTCACTCTTTATTTTCTGTATATACTACCAGTTTAAGGAAAACTAATGTAAAGTGCTTGAAATGGCAATTCTAGAATGAATCACATATTACATAATATGTATATGTATATTGTACGTAATTTTCTCTAGTGCTGATATACCAACAAACAACTTAAAATGACTGAAATGATTTACAAATCTAACCCAGGCTTATTCTGATTATGTACCCCTATATACATTTCTGGAGAGTGCCAAAAACATCCCAGTAGCTAAATTTTTGTTTTTGCAAATTCACCAGAGGGCGCTGTGTACACTTTTTAAGATCTCAAATTTCTCTCGCAAGTGCCATTCAAGCCTGCTCTTTTTGCGTAAATCCACCAGAGGCCACTGTCGACTGACTGACTGACTGACCAACTGACTGACCAACCCACCCATACTTCCCCTGCCATAAAGCCCAAATAATAGTGCTTTAAAAAGCACTGATTGACCAGCGCCCACCCTCTTCTTTAAATTCAACTGACAGTGTTTTGAAAAGCCCTTGCAGCAGCCTGATTTTTACCACGTTTTTAGATTTTACCACATTCTTACCCTGTTATTTACTTGTTTGTTTCATTTTTTTGCCTTTTGTTTTTGTATCACCTGCTTTCTGGAACTGTTCTTCACCAGACACGAACCTCGTCATTACAGTCAACTCCTCTCTGCATCTAAAATCCTCCAACGTATGCAGTGAGCCACTGGACGAACTGGTACCAATGGGAAAGCCATCCATACGCAGGTAAGTGGTCAGCTGGTAAGCGCGGACAGGTACTTCTGGCTACATAAATCACGATCTCCAGAAATGTATATAGCGCAGGGCTATTCAATTGGCGGCCCGCAGGCCAAACTTGCAATTTGTTCTGGCCCTCCAAATAGTATGACCAAGACATCAAAATAAATTTAGCTCAGTCGAAAAACAGCCACTATAATTATGAAGTGACATGCATCTGTTCAATACAGCACGAGCTGCGCAGAGCATGAGTCTCCTGACATTAAGTGAGTGAGTAGCCTGAGCAGCTGAAAACATTTGGAGTCTTAAGCTTTTGTTCTGGCCCTCCAAATAGTGTGACCAAGACATCGAAATAAATTTAGTTTAGTTGAAAAACAGCCACTATAATTATGAAGTGACGTGCATCTCAATACAGCATGCGCTGCGCAGAGCATGAGTCTCCTGACATTAAGTTAGTGAGTAGCCTGAGCAGCCAAAAACATTTGGAGTTTTAAGCTTAAAGGCTTCTCAACGCCGCGTTTCTGGTGCACTAAACTGTTGCACTGCAACTAAACAAAGTTATGCCACCTGTGCGCTAGTTTAAAGTTTAAAGTCTGAGTTTATACGTCAAGGCTAATACGCACACACACTTGATTAACTAAAGCAGCAGGCTGTTCACATATCGCGTCTTTTCTGCACGCAAGTTCGTTATTTCCAATGTAGAATATAGGCCATTATGAGTGCACAAGCAGAGGCTTGCGCCTTCCAGATGCAAGAGTAGAAAACATCTCACGCCGTAGCATGAGAGTTGTGCGTGGCTTTCAGTGCAATGTAAACAAAAGATATGTTGGAATTATTACAAATTATTAAAATGATTCTGCATGTATGAACGCAGATGATACCAACAGTTCATTTAAATACTCACCTAATATAAAGCATCAATTTACATTAGACGTAATAACTGTGAAACCATGATTATTCTTCAGACTATATAATCGTACAACCAAATTCTATAATAGTTGCATCCCTAATTGTTATGCAGTTCAAAACATACCATATGAATGTGTCTGAATGTAGAAGAAGCCTAATCATGCAATGCACTGCTTTTGTTGTGCTTTAAAACACAACATTGAAATGTTTGTAAAAAAAAAAGGTCTATTGTACAATGCAGTGATTATATACATAATATGTAGTTTCAAAATAACATATATTAACTATTTAATGTAGAAAAATACAATGTGGGTGTCTTAAGGAGCAAAAATACAACATATGGGCTCTTATATGCTGTTGTGTCATCACTTATATTGCAAGTCATATCTCTCCGGCCCCTCATTTGGGATGCTTTTCATGAACTGACCCACATGACAAACTAATTGAATAGCCCTGATATAGGGGTATGATTTCAGAATGAGTCTATGTTGCATAAATCTCTCGTTTGTATCTTGAGTTGACAAAAAGCAAACACAGCAGCTGTTTTCTCTACTCGCTATAAATATGCAAACCCACCCGCGTTAGTGAAGGTGTGCACTTCACATATTGAGCTTGTAGTTCAGATTAACATGTCCGCTCTTTCAGCCTCAAACATGTGAACCAATTCCCACGAGTCATTTTGGTTTCATTTAAGCGTCTCCATCTGTCCTCAAGGGTACCAGTCCCCCGCCCAATCCCTACAATTTTCATTTGGGCCAATCAATGGTCAAACAGCCAATTAAGTGGACGACAAGCCAGACTGAAACTGATACAGACAAGAAATAACACAAAGCAGGAAGATACGGCTGATGCTGATTTCGCATTTATAGGCAAGATAACTGAACGCAGTGGAAATCGAAGGCATTCTGGCAGCGTCAGCTTAAGTGGCCCTGCAGATGTTAAGTGGCAGAATGTAACCGCTGCCAGACTGATTCAGTGCAGCGGAAGTAAAGATGACATCTGTCTGCTCGTATAACTTACCATGTTTAATAGCACTTTGGAAGGACATATAAAAGTTGCCCATTTCAAGCTCCTTGCTGAATTTGTAGGTATTAAATATAAGATGGCGTACAGGGTTCAGCTTAATTCCTGAGAAAGCAGACAGGTAATTTGTATGATATACATTCACTAGGCAGTTTGTGTGTCTGCTCATTAGTGCAATTTTCTAATCAGCCAATCGCATAGTGGCAATGCAGACATGCTCAAGATGATCTACTGAAAGAGAGCATCAGAACAGGGAAGAATGGTGATTTGAGTGACTTTGAACAGCATGATTTAGGAAAGAAACACTGTGGAAGACATTGTATGCTACTATGAATTCAGTTCAGTATATAAGAATGTTATTTGCTTTGACAGTGCTGAATGAAGAGGAATATGTCTAATAAAAAAATGTAGAAAATGTAACTTCTTGTCATTTAAATTATGTGCCATGATAAATTCAACTTACATCAAGTTATAAATTGAATCGTTGCACACAAATTATCACTGAAGGAGAATAATACTTTTAATCTTCACAAAACACCTGTAATTCTCAG
>CAIGQQ010006269.1:0-14788 GCA_903798035.1 Danio albolineatus | reverse complement strand
CAGTAAGAATGATTAATAAATCTATATGAAACAGTCCCCAAAAGTCACGTCTCCTCTTCAGTTTCAGGCTTAGGCGCGCTTTGCACTCTCACTACAAGCGTACCGCACCAAAGCCCAAGCGAACCGGGCTCAGGCACACCTCTTCCAACCGAGCCAGGACCGGCCAACTGTACCGTGCCTGAGCCCGATTCAGCGCACTCACACTTTTAAAATTCTCCGGGAAACGCGCCTGAGCATGGTTCGGATAGCATACTGTGAGCCTTGACTCATGAAGCATGACAAGACAATGGAAAGGCGGTTGTTCCTTGCGCCACCCGGTGGCTATTGTGTAAAGCACAGACTTTTTTTTTTTAATGAAAAGCTGGCTTTTCATACCGCAGTATTCTGTGTGACTGTGAATGACAAATTGCAGTACTGCGGGTGAAAAAACACTCGTTCTCAAAAGCCATATCTGTACACCCAGTTAAGACTCATAGGTAAGTTCTACCATGTTGAAGGCAAGGTATAGACAGAGCGAGACATGAGGAACAATATAAAAATATAAGTTTTATTTAAGAGGACAATTAAAAAGACAATTTCACTTCCCAGCCAGGCGTAGTGGGAGCTGAGTAATTCAGCTGCAACTCAAAATGGTAAGTTAACCCAGTTAAAATTCAACCCACATCAACCACTGCACGGACACAAGAATGGAAATCGTATCACTTCACATCGCCCCCTGTGAAACATCACCGAAAGGCAGTAGCTGGCCTCCCTGCTCCACGACCAGGCCTTAAAATAGCTCCTAAGAAAAGAAAAACAAATTCACACAGTAAATCAAAATAAGAAACATAAAATTACAGTAAATAATATCAAATCACTTTTATTGTCACATCATCAGCAACACGTGTGCTATGATGAGTGAAAAGCTTAGGTGCGGTGCTGCAAAATACAAACCGTGCAAATAAAACGACAGTGCAAAAATACAGACAGTGAAAATACAACGACAGTGCAAAAATACAGACAGTGCAAAAAACACACAGTGCAAAATACAACATACGACAACATACTCCCAAAAGGAAACAAAACAATGTACAATTGCAATGTTGACAGCAATACGTATAAGACGATGAATATGTGAATAGGTGTACACGTAGTTGTAGGCAGTATTGTTTTAAGTATGGATTGATTAAAGTGCAGTGCATGCTACATGTTGATGGTGTGCTGTGAGTGGTATGAAAAGAGTTTGTGTATGGTGTGTTAAGTGTTCATCAGCCTGATAGTCTGTGGGAAGACGCTTTCCTTCAGTTGGCTGGTGCGTGACCGGATGCTGCAGAACCGTCTGCCTGAGGGTAGCAAAGAAAAAAAGTCTATGGCTTGGGTGGCTGGAGTCGCTGATGATTCTCTTGGCTTTCCTCATGCACTGCCTGGTGTAGATGTCCTGGAGGGAGGGAAGCTCACCTCCTACTATCCTACTCGCACAATCCTTTGTAGACCTTTGCAATTGCTGCTGGTGCTGTTTCCGTACCAGGTGGTGATGCAGCCAGTCAGGATGCTCTCCACAGTGCAGGTGTAGAACAAGCGGAGGATGTGGGGGCTCATTCCAAACCTCCTGAGACACCTGAGGAAGAAGAGGTGTTGTTGTGCCTTCCTCAGCACTGCGTTTGTGTGAGCAGTCCATGTCAGATCCTCAGCGATGTGAACTCCAAGAAACGTGAAAGGGTTGACCCTCTCAACTGGTGTGCCGTTGATGGTGATAGGAGTGTGTTCTTTCTTCTCTCTCCTGAAATTCACCACCAGCTCTTTGGTTTTGCTGATGTTGAGTGAGAGGTGGTGCCAGAGAGTTAACCTCCTCTCTGTAGGCCGTCTCATCATTATCTGTGATTAGGCCCACCACCGTTGTGTCATCAGCAAATTTAACGATGACATTGGAGCTGTGTTTGGATCTGCAGTCATGTGTGTACAGGGAGTACAGAAGTGGGCCGAGAACACAGCCCTGTGGAGCATCAGTGTTGAGGATCAGTGTGGATGAGGTGATGTTGTTCATTCTGACCACCTGGCGTCTGCTTGACAGGAAGTCCAGGATCCAGTTGCATAGAGAGCTGTGTAGGCCCAGAGCCTGGAGCTTCTCCACCAGCTTGGCAGGCACTATGGTATTGAATGCTGAGCTGCAGTCCACAAACAGCATTCTCACATATGTGTTTTTGTTTTCCAGTTGAAACAGAGCAGTGTGCAAGGTGAAAGCAATTGTATCATCAGTGGAGCGATTGTTTCTGTATGCAAATTGCAGAGGGTCAGTGTGAGCGGGCAGTACAGAGCAGATGTGGTTCCCTCGCAGGGAACTCAACGCTGCGTCTCTATTAGGAGACACTATGGGATACAATCCCTCTCTTATAACCTCCTGAAGCACAGGTGAAATCAATCCAATTTAATTAGCAGGACGTACCCTGTGTGACGTCAGACCGGGAGGTATAAAAGCACCACGGAAGCAAATAACTTCAGCTTTTTCTCTCTTCACTCAGACGCATGAGTCTTCCTCCTACTTACAAGCACTGATAAGGCACTACGATAAGACATAAGACTGAATAACACACACATGCTCTCTTTAGCATCACTATTTAAAATTATAGGCTATTAGAGAAATAACATTTAAATCCTGTCAGAATATGCAGTATTTGTGTGTGTGCGCAGTGTATTTATCCAAAGTCATGTACAATCAGTCCTCGAGAGGGGTGCTTGTGCTACAATAAGACATAAGACTGACTTACACACACATGCTCTCTTTAGCATCACTATTAAAAATAATAGGCTATTAGAGAAATAACATTTAAATCCTGTCAGGACATGCAGGATTTGTGTGTGTGTGCAATGTATTTATCCAAGGGCATGTACAATCAGTCCTCAAGAGGAGTGTTTGTGTTCGTTTTTAAAAGCCCTAGCGAGTGCTGTGAATCAGCTGGATTCTGTCTAAACTCAGACCTGGCAAAAGAGTGTTTCCCACGGCTCATTTCCGCTCGCGCTGCAGCAGAGTGGCACATAATTTCGCCGGGATCGAAGCTCGATCTGAAGGTTAAGAAGGAGACAAAACTCGAGGGTTTTCTTCTCCTTTTTGTCCTCCAGATCCGTGTCCTTTCAGCGCGAGTCGGAAGCCGGCACGGCCGCCTTTTTTTTTGTCTCTCGCGATGTGGGATTGCGGCTTGCCTCTGCTTCCGAGGGAGTCAGAGTATGGAAGGCCGTTGGGGCCAAAATGAGTTTCCCCCCTCATTACGCCCCAAATATCATAACTGGCTGAGATTAAGCCTGTGTTGCTTAAACTAATCCACTATAGAACATATTATGATATAATGTGATATGTTATAATATAAAACATAATAACAAGAATAGTAGTAATAATAATAGTTTTTATTATTATAAATGAAAGGGGTCTGCTTTTTAATGAGGACCTGCACAGGAAAGTATTAGCCTGGAGCAGGTTGTACACAGCCTTTGTGATTAGCCATTTAATTATCTATGATTTAGATTCACACTGTTGCAGTATGATGGCTCATATCAAAGGAAATATCATCGGCAAAGACCCTGCTTTGCCATCAAAGCCTGTAAAAATAAAAACATCGGCTTGTCTGGTAAAGCGTATGCGGCGACAGTCAACTGCACTGTAAAAAATGATGTCCAGCCACAGTAAACATGGCTCATTAAAATAAACATATTTCACTTAAAATGTTTAGTTTTGGACATTGCTTAATTTTAAACTACTATTGTTACATAAAATATTGATTTTACTGTTTACTTTATTTAATAAATAAAAACAGCTAGCAATTTTTAGTAAAGTTAACAATAATTTGAGGTTTAGTCAATTGAACCCAATATTTTAGGATTCATCAGATACCACGTGACGCTGTACCACGTGAACTGACAGTGCGCAATTTGAGGTGTCCATTTTTGAAATTCAGATCGGGAGAAGGCTGATCATCTTTTGGTAAGTAATTGCAAATGTTAGATGATTTTTTTCTTTTAGCCGGCTTCTAAATAATGCATGTTTAAATGATTAGATAACGAATGGGCGCTTTTAATAAATGTGCATGCTCACCAGACAGCACGTGTTAACCCTGTTTTTAACATACATTTAAAAGTTGCGTTGCTTTCATGAGGTAAATGTTTGTTAAATAATGGTGGTTTTACCGATTTTATTTGTCTTTTTTCTTATTTTAAAACATGCTGGTACTTTTAGCGATGGGCGACATCGTATTGTTTGCAGTACTAATGTTACCAGTAAAACTATCACTACAAGTTTCCCCGCGATAATAACGACAAAGTCTGTACAACCATTTCGTAACTCCTTTGTAGCAAAGGAAAAGAGCCCAATCTTCAGCTGCAATGAGTGTAAATTGGGCTCAAAAAACAAGGCTCAATTTGAAATGTGAAGCGGGAGCCGAGTCAAAAGAGTCGAATCTTTTGAAAGAGGCGAACTCCTATTGCTAAAAGCTAGTGCTGGCTTGCGTTGTAAAGTTAGCGTGTTATTGTCATCACAAAGGTTTTTATAGACTCGGCCGTTTTAGACTTTAAGCATATTCTAATAAAACCTTTTGCGCGCGCACTCGCAGAAAGCCTGTCACAGCGGGAATACTGAACTCAAATGTTTCGCGCCACTTTTGAATTGTCGAATACACACGCACTACGTGAAGGTAAACACACAATCATTTCCATAAAGTTGTTAGAGGTATACATTAGTCACTGTGTATCAGTAGCTATCGTAAATCTATTTATCATGGGCCTTTTTGATCTAACGTTAAAGTATAGCATGCAATACATTAATCATTAATCAAACAGGACAGAAAACGAGTCACTGCTATTGACTGAGTAACTGACGGCTTATTACTTCAGTTATAATACATAATGAAACTCAAAATTAAAACATTTTTATTTTTTGTTATACTTATAACACATTACTAACAACGATGTATGTATACATTAGCTTCATTTATCAATAACTGGCATGGATGATCTGATGATTCATTAACAAAATGAATATCAATTTGTCATGTAACTTGAATCTGTCTCTCATTTCTATTTAATAGTTATTCTGTGAATGAAACAACATAACCGTGGATCACCTGACTCAGGCAGAGTCAAGGTAAGAACCTTTACAATAATTTTTCAAGATAATGAGAAGGTCCAAGAAAAGGAGACCTCTTAAAACATCACAGATTAGATTATGACTCTTTGGTCGGACACTTTTCATAGCCATGTTGTGTTTGTCATTCCAGATCTTCATTTTAGGAAACAGGAGGACAGCCCACCCATTGACCTGCTGACGCAAAGATTGCCTGCACATTTTCATTTAACTTCGGTATTTTATCTGTAATTTTGTCAAAGGTACTGACATCAGATCTGAAATGTAAAACGTGATGATACCAACATTTACTGCTAGCATTTTGAGCAGATTATTAATGACCTTTGATTAACTATTGTGTTCACACACTCAACAGATATTTTTGTGACTGATCATCAATCAATAACTGACAAATCTAAAATGATCACAGCATCACACTCTTCACCATGGCCATACACTGATCCACACAAGAGTGTTTGAAGCCAGGTCTGTCAGCTTATCTATTATATATATATATGCTCCTATTTGTGTCTGTTAAAGTGCTTTTTACTGAGCTTAAAACGATTATCATTGTGGCCAAACACTTGAGCATGTGAACACAATGGTGGGAAATGCTGGTATACTCTCATTGTAAATTTCAGTACCACCTGACTTTTGAAAACGTAAAAGTTTTATTGTAATGTTGTTTTGTTTGTTTGTTGTTGTGGGCAATGTGGTGGAGCAGTAGGTAGTGCTGTCGCCTCACAGCAAGAAGGTTGCTGGTACGAGCCTCGGCTGGGTCAGTTGGTGTTTCCTTCAGGTGCTCTGGTGTCCCCCACAGTCCAAAGGCATGCGGTACAGGTGAATTGGGTAAGCTAAATTGTCTGTAGTGGATGAGTGAGTATGGATGTTTTCTAGATATGGGCAGCTGGAAGGACATCCGCTGCATAAAACCTGTGCTGGATAGGTTGCCGGTTCATTCTGTTGTGGCAACCCCGGATTAATAAAGGGACTAAGCCGACAAGAAAACGAATGAATGTTTGTTTTTTATTGTTTTTTTCGATTTAATTAAAAATTAAAGTATACAATTTGTTGATTTTCTTTTCTTTAAGATCAAAGAAGAATTCAAAGGATTTAAGGCTGCTGATGTGGAGTCTACCTTTATTGAAAATTTGCCAATTACACACAGAACACCTATTCCTGCACTTCCTCCCTTTTTGTGAAATGAATGGATGCAAAATCTATGATGTGATGAAGTTGCTGGAGCAGGTATTGTTTAGCATTTAAATCTTAGATGTTCACTGTCATAACAATGCAATACATTTAAAAATATTACAATTTATATATTTTTTTCTATTTGCACTCACAGTGTGGACATTCGCTGGGAGGTGGTGATATGCTGTCTGATTGTGTACCTGTCTGAGAACCTCGGGAAGCGGATTACACATTACCTGGTTAGTGAATGTAGTTCATTTTGTTCACTTTCAAACGACTTTTGTAACAAGTTTTAATTGCAAACCTAAAAATACAATTGTGCATGTAAAATATCAATTTAGAAAGAGAAATATATACTTTTTATATATATTGGAGTGATTTTAGTCATCTTAAATAGAGAGTTCAACAAAAAGTGAAAATGTCCTGTTTTTTAAATCACCCCAGCCAATCCAAGATGTGGGTAACTATTTTTTTCTTCAGTAGAACAGTAAAGAATATTTGGAACTGAAGCACCTGTGGTCTTTGATAAAATGCAGATTAGCAGATAAGAGTTAGTCAACAAAGACCACAGTTTAAGTTAGTTTTCTTTACTGTTCTACAGAAGAAAAGTTCTGACTTCCACATTCTGATTGTCTTTTAGTTTTTTTACTTTTTCCCCTTTTTTTACTTGGCTTTACTTGGCTGTGCCTTTTTCATTTTTTATGAAATGATGCGTAATATACATTTTGTTGTATTGTTTTGTTTCAGGACACCTGTGGGGAAACAGACCAGCAGGACATTGAAGACCACATACTGAAAATTGTGACCATACGCACTCATACACTATGGACAATTTAGCCTACCCAATTCACCTACAGTGCATGTCTTTGGACTTGTGGGGGAAACCGGAGCACCCGGAGGAAACCCACACCAACACGAGGAGAACATGCAAACGTCACACAGAAACAACAACTGGCCCAGCTGAGGCTCGAACCAGTGACCTTCTTGCTGTGAGGCAATTGTGCTACCTACTGCACCACCATGACGTCCAGTAATGTATTTTATCTTTTTTATATTATCTTTTTGTTTTTTTGGTGCCCATTGAATGTTTGACTAGCACAGCTTTGAGTTTCAACGCTACTTTTAAGAATACTCTTGAAACAGTTTTTGAACAATTGTTTCTATTAAAGCAGTACATTTTTGCAGTTTTTTTGAGCAAATGTTTTAAGAAATGTTTTAAGATGCATTTGTCTAATAAAGGAGCTCTTTACTTTAAACCTGTTATCTGTTGTTTCTTCCACGCTTTGTAAATGTATAGCTACTTGTAAGTTTACTGATAAGTTACTTGTTATTTTAAAGTTAAAGAACTAAACATTTTCAATAAAATGAGCTTAAGATTGTATAATTGGGTAAACAGAACCTTTATGGTAGAAATAGCTTAAATTTTTAAACCAAAACTGCTTAAAATATTGTGCTAAACCAACCAATAAATTTGAGCAAAACCACTTGCTAGAATACTCAAAAAATTAAACATCTTCCACTAAAGATCTTTAGGTAATATTGCTTTAAATTTAATGTGAAAATTACTTAAAAAGTAGGATGCAAAAATGATGCACTATATTCTTAAGTAAATCTGGCATATTATTTTTTACAGTGTGGTTAGTTGTTGGCATATTGTTATACAATCATACCAAATAGACTGTCCGAAGGACGTCCTACGGGAGCTTCCTTCCCTAAGAAGCCATTCTTCTGGGGTGGCTAGGCGGGAACAGCCCCAGCCACAAGCCAGTTTATCCGCTCAGCATTGTGTTGGGCAGAGGAGAGCGTTGCATCTATTCAGCCACCCCCAAAAAAGTTGGGGTGACAAGCAGCGCCCTCAGGAGACAAAGTCTGTCACGTACCGTGGCCAAGAACCATTGTCGTGAAATGGCCATAGTCTCCGAAGAATTGCCTAATACTGGAACTTCTTCGGGCAGCCCCTGCGAGGAGCAAAGGCTGCCTCCTCGTGCCCCATAGGGGGTCCATCCGCCAACCCTCCCACCGCTGGTGCCTCAGGGCGCGGAGACCCCCGGTGTTGTCCACCAGCGTTTTATCCCAAAGTGGTGACGCTAGTGGACTCACCCCCTCTACGGAGGGTCCAAGAGCAGTTAACTTGGTGGCCTACTGTCGTGAGTTCACTTCAGTGCCAAGAGTTAGCTACTTAGGGGAGCATAGAGGCCAATCTTGAGGGACTGGTACCCTTGCGGAATTTCTGGCAGAGTGGGAGCGACTGCCAAACGTTTCGCAGTAGGGTCCTGCTTACCTTTAAGAGGAGCTATAGAATACAGTTTGGTTCACACCCCTCTTGCTTCAATAAAGTGGTTGACATATTTAGTGGAGTTAAAAGCAGGCTCTAGTTATGGAACAGGAAGTAGACTCCCTTCTGAGGAAGGAAGTCATAGAACAGATCCTCCTCCAGATATGGAGTCAGGGTTTTCATATTACTTCATTGTTCCAAGGAAGGATGAAGGGTTATATCCTATAATAAAGAGCTAAATCGCTCATAATAAACGCTGAAGTTCAAAACAATGACTCTCAGCACCATTGTGTAACAAATACAGTCTGAGGGCTGGTTTGTCACTTCCATCCTTCAAAGTCACAGGAAGTTCCTGAGTTTCGCCTTTAGAGGCAAGGTGTACAGGGTTCTTGCATTTGGTCTGACATTCTCACCCCACACATTCACCAAAGTAGTTAAAGTGTCATGGGTTTCGCTTCGGCTACAAGGGATTCGTATTCACAATTTTCTCGACGACTGGCAAATTTTTAGTCCAGTCTACGGAGGTAGCAATTCAACATCGAGGTGTTGTTCTTGCTTACATAGAGAAGTTGGGGTTGCGGCTAATCCTAAAGAAAAGTGTTATTGTGCCAGTCCCTGGGCACTGGTCTCAGGCTGGACCTAGATATCACTGTCAAACAGTTTCAGAGGAGCAGCCACCAACATAGTTGGGTCTGCTACACATGAGATTGCTACAGTGGTGGCTCAAATCCAGGGATTTCTGCATGATCAAAGCCTTGTGGAATTATCTACAAGCTGTGGCATTATCTACAAGCTTTATCGATATAGTAACAGCCCTGGTTTCTGTCCCAAAGCCCTACATTGGGAGTAATCTCTCAGCGCATGGCACCCTCTGTGCAGGTGGGCGGAGCAGATCCTTCTGTGGGCTCAGGAGAAGCTGCACTAACTATAGGCAGCTTGCATCTCAGGCCCAGGAATGTAGGAGCAGACCTCCTGTTGTGGCAGGGGTTGGTGCCGGGGAATGGCAACTGCACCCCTAAGTGGTGGCGGCCTTTTGACAGGGATTCGGCAGAGCTGACGTCGATCTATGCGCCTGTCAAAATATAAACAATGCCCATTGTGTTTTTTTACTGACACACCCAGCACCATTTGGGCTGGATGTCATGGTGCAGACATGGCTGAGGCTACGTCTGTATGCCTTTTTTTCCCAAACGCTTTGCTCCTGGGAGTTCTGGAGAAGGTCCTTTTTAGTCCCTTATTGGCTTGCAGGAGTGTGGTTCTCAGACCTAGGGTCTTTTCTCAATGGTCTCCTATAGGAGATTCTCGTTCATAGAGTTCTTCTGTCCCAAGCGGGATAGTGAAACACCCCACTCCAGACTTGTGAAAGCTATGTGTGTGGCCTCTGAGGGGACCTACCTCATAGATCTTGGTTTTTCAACTGAGAGTGTTTAAACCAGGGGTGTCCAAACCACGGCCCGTGGGCCATCTGTGGCCCGCAATCAGTTTAGTGGCGGCCTGCGGGGCTTTTTTATAAATATTAATAGAATCTGGCCCGCTGTACAAAAATAAACGTAATTCAATAAATAACCACCGGGTGTCGCTATCACGTGCCTTCAATAAGGCAGCATTTTCTGTTATGACATAAAACGAACCGACCAAACTGAGGGAAACATAATTGATAACCTCGTTTTGGTGAGCCATGGCACAACCAAGAAAAAGGAAAATCAACAGTGAGTGCAGGAAATGTCTGAGTTTTACAAGAGTTTGGATTCATTCAAATTTCCCCTGATGAAACTCCATTCAAAAAGGTTGATGAGTCTGTTTGGCTCCTCCTATATATGTGAGCAAACATGTTCACTGATGAATCTAAACAAAAGTTCATAGAGAACCAATCTAACTGACAGCCACCTCTGTGATTTGCTACGTATATCAACTACTCGACTCACTCCTGACTTGGCATCAATTCTGAAATCGAAAGCACAACATCACTATTCACATTAACAGAGTTTATGGTCAGTAAAATATATATTATGATTTTAAAGTGTAGAAAATAATTCCATAATAATACCACGCACATACATACGCACATATATATGCATGCGTGTCTGTGAAATTGTAAAATTTGGCCCACGACCACGTTTTGTTTTTTGCATCTGGCCCTCGGCCCAAAAACTTTGGACACCCCTGGTTTAAACCATACTCGGCTCCAGAGCCCCTTCTGCGAGGAGATTTTATACCACCAAGTGGAAATTTCTCACTTTGTGGTGCACCGACCACCACCTGGGTCCAGTTTCACTGCCTGTGGGGTTGGTGCTGGAAATTTATCCAGGAGCGTTTTAAATATGGCGCTTAAAATATATGTAGCAGCAATGTGCGCATATGGTTTTGATGGTCTCGGCAGAGACCTTCTGGTGGTCAGATTCCTCTGTGGATCTAGGAGGTTGAGGCCTAATTGCACCAGTAGGGTTCCTACTGAGGGTTTGTTGATAGTGCTCGAGGGCCTGTCGGCAGCCCCCCTTTTTGAACCTATTGTGGATGTATCAGAAAGGTTTTCTGATGCTTAAGGGCATTTTCTCTCAATAGAGTTGGAGATTTACAGGTACTGTCTGTAGCTCCCTCATTTGGAATTCTCACCTGGCATGGTGAGAGCATTCCTGTACCCCAGAATAGGGTACTCAAGGTCTCTACTGTGGTGGTACGACCTATGGTGCTGTAGGTTTTTAATCCTCCACCCTTTATGACTCAGATCAAAAGCGCTTAAATCTGCTTTGCCAAGTGTGGGCATCAGATGCATACATCATACGTCTGCATGGCGTTCAGTGTAATAATTGCTCATTGTTTGGCACACCTAACATGTGGGCACCTGCGTCTAAGCAGACACTGAGCCGGTGGATAGTCAAGACTATCTGACTGATTTATGAGGTCCTGAACCATTCTCTATCAGAGGCAAATAGGTCCTATTCTACCAGGGGTATGGCGGCTTCAAAAGCCTTCTTTATTCTGGCCAGTGTAGGGCTGGCATTTACAATGCAGCAGGGTGACTATGTCAAGTTTACCAGAATAGTAATGAATTTGACGTAAACTGTCCCTATGATCTTGCATTAAACATGCTGTCATAAAGCCTAAGTGTTCATGAACATAAAGCACAAAGGGCTTATCCAATTCCCTAATGCAGGTGCTTGACATAGTGCTCTCTTCAAATTATTAAAAGCATTAAGCTAAGTTTCTCTATCAGTCACACAATAGATGACCACCCCAGTGATGACATCACAGTCATCTAACAACAATTTTATTTCAAAGGCATCATCTTTTCAATCTTGTTTTTCAGAAAGGAATTCACAAAATATATATATATATATCCACAAAAAGATAGTGGTTGTATTGGTTGTAAAGAGGCTTGTGTTGCTGCTTGAAGGATGGATAAAAAAGGTTTATTGTGTGAAGCCTTGCACCACTGAACTCTAGCTTGTCTTTAGAAAAGATAACAGAGTAATTTATCACAATCATCATCATGATTCATGCTTATGCAATTAATTTATTGTACATTGTGGTAGTTTTTACGATTCTTCCTCATTATTTTTGTTTATAAATACTAACTTTTTTTTTTTTTACAATTTTTCCTAAATTACAATACATTACATTTATTACAATCTCCCTTGTGTTGATAATACCGTAATAGGCTTTACAAGGCAGACGATCTCACTAATCTGTCAGATTTGGCCAGATAAGTGTGATTCTGTGGCTTGTGATCTATTAAAAAACAATTATTTATCTGATTCTCAATTACATTAATTGAGGAGTGACCAAAATCTTAATAGATAAATCTCAGTGTTGTATGTTATTTTTCATATTTGACTAACTGGTCAAATATAAATGAAAAACAATAAAACATGCATAAATATGATTACAAAATGTAATTTATTTTTGTTTTATTTATGATAAATATTTAATGTTATGCTAAATATTATTTAATAAAGTTGCAAAACATTATCTTTTATTTCAATTAATGATGCTAATTAATGTACACAAACCCTAGACTAAACTTCAATTGTGATAACTGAATAGAAGTAGTGTCAATTTGCTAAAATATTATCTATGTTAAGCTGTATGAAAATCATGGTGTCTGGTACGACCTCCATGGTTCAGTACACATATAAATTGTGTGTGTGTCTGTGTGTGTTTTTTGTTGTTATTGTTTTGGTTTTATTTTGCATTAAATTAAAAATGTAAATATCCAGTCAGTCAGAACTAAAATTAGGGAGTCGAAATTCCTTGGAGTAAACACTAAATCATTTTCAAAAATCATTTCAAAATCATTGGTTTGTCTTTGTTTTCACACTGCATGACAATCTGGGTTAGCATTCAGTTGCTTCTATGTTCACACTGCACAATGGATCAGTGACAGGAGTATAAACACTGCATGACTACATTAGAAATAATCACCAACAACTCTTGACTCATAAGCGCACAAAAGAAGTGATGAGAATAAAACTAAAGATCACTTTGAGAGAGCTTTAGGGATCTACTGGCAGGCTGATTCAGACAAACTCATGACTTTCTGTTGACCTCAAAGACTAGCCAGCAACATGTCGTGGCATACTATTGACAGTTGCTGTATGATCCACAGGGCTTGATCGCACTTATCTTGCTCAGTGGGAAATTGGTGCTGCAGGAAATGTGCATAAATGGAACAGGCTGGCTTATGAGCCCCTTGTTAAGGAATTGCAGCCATGGTGTGAACATTAGAAAGATGATTTGGTGAAAAACAAGGCAATTCAGTAAAACAAAAGACAGATGTTTATTCATTGATCAAAAGACCTACTGTCTGATTCAGACAACATAGTCAATGCAAAATATTAACCATATACAATTATTATTTTTCAGAATTTAAACATTGTTTGAAACATTTGGATACATATATATTTACCATCGCAGTTAAGGGCCTTGAACTGCCATCCGCGTCTTGACTCTAAAACATATGAATACTGCCAGAGGTGTCGCGATAATTGCACCGCTCACGACATGTGTTCAGGAGTATTTTTTTCTCTGAGCCTGAAGCCCTTCCATGTATTTGGACTAACAATAGACCATCCTCATCCAGACAACCGCCTGCCGATCATACGACTTGTCATCGTTCTCTAATTTATCCCACTCGGTCAATATCGGACAAAGCCTCTTACAGTATCTTAATGAAATAGTCACTGACAATATTCTTGACATTTTTCTTTTTTGTCATGCAGACAATATTCATTTTTATTCTGTCTGTACACCTACTCCATCCGCTCAAATTAATAATACCTAGGCTTGTGTGAAGGACATTAATGATTGGCTCAATTCAAACTCTTTGAAACTCAATATGGACAAAACTGAGATAATTTTTATTGGCACCCCAGCGCTTACCAGCAATATTTCAAACAGTTTCCCCTGTGTGTTACGGCAGGAGTGACGAAGACAACGGAAGGCGAGGATCCAATTGCAGATTATTTATAGAAAACAGTATAGCAGTTTACAGGGCAAATCCAAAAATCATAATCAGGCAGGCAAAAGATCACAAGGGCTGGCGGCAGGCGAGAATAACAAATAAACAAGACTAGGATCAAAAAACACAAAATACAGGAACAAAGAAACACGTTGTAAAGTCACTGAACAGCAAACAATACTCAGCGTCGACTGAGAGTGTGTGTGCTGTATTTGTAGTGTGAGTAATCAGTCGTGATGGTCCTCCGCTGGTGTGAGTGCAATCAGTTGTGATATGGAGCAGGAGTGTGTGTGTGTGCTGCATGACAGGAATTGTAGTTCTTAACATGGCCGATCTGTAGTTCCCGGAAGCATGAGTGAACCAGCGATCTCTGATAGCAGAGAGATCACTGGTGATCGTGACAATCTGTCCATTTGTCTATCCCTTCACTCATCTTTGTTTTCCATCCATCCATCGTCCATCTGTCCTTATGTATGTCTATCTATACCTTCATCCGTCATTCTTTTATCCATCCATCCTTTTATCCATCCATCCATTCTTTATCCATCTGTCCTTATGTATGTCTATCTATACCTTCATCCATCTTTCTTTTATCCATCCATTTTCTTCCATCCATCCATTATCCATGTCTGTCTGTCTGTCTATCTATCTTTTCTTTCATCCATCTTTCTTTTATCGATCCATTTTTTCCCATCCATTATCCATCTGTCCTTCCATCCGTCTGTCTATCTATCTATTCCTTCATCCATCTTTCTTTTATCCATCCTTCCATTTA
>CAIGQQ010006268.1:0-21095 GCA_903798035.1 Danio albolineatus | reverse complement strand
TGAGGTAAAACTGGGCTGTGATATCTAATAGTTTTATTTTAATAATTGTTGTTCTAAAAATGAAACACAGACGTGTTCTGTGTTAGGTTTAAAGGGCTCTTATTTTTTAATACCACATCTTGATAAAAGTTTAGTTGACACTGTGGGAAGGTCTGCAGTCAATTTAAGATGTAGCTGGCTTTTGAAATCAATCCGTTTATTTTTATACCTTTTAAAAACAGTGACAAAGCAGTATGGTTTATGAGATTGTAAGGGGTTTTACTTTGTAATTACGGATAAAGCCATCCCGAACTTCCGGTTATTTAGTTGCATTAATTTGCTATTTTCTTTCGAACTTATTTAATATTTTATAATTAGTCAGTGAGAGACGCTAATGTATTGTGACAAACATGCGTTAGCAACAACAGTACATGTATTTAGTTCAGTTCTACGGCGCTCTACCGTAACACGCAGTATATGTGCGACCGCCAAAATACCTTGGCGGCTAGAATGACCGTTCATTTTGAAGTGGCGGCTGGCTTGACCGCAGTAAAGCAACTTGTGTCCTGCAGCCCAGGTTACAATACAATGTTAAAGTCTTTTATAATATTCATTTCATAATACTTAATACAGTTTGTTTAGAATAAAAAGCAATAATACATACCGAGCACAAGATTTACGATGCAGTTCAGTGTCCAGGCTGTTTGAAGAAAAGAAAGATATACATTAAAATATGAATTTTTAACTTATTTAGCACAATATATACATATATGTAGCCTATATTTAACAAGGTTCAACATTTCACAATACATTTAGCCTGCATGTTTGCATGTCCTTCATAAATAACACCTGATCTTTAATCTATGGATTATTAAAATATGTTTTGGCTTTGAAAGGTTTTAATAATACCCTTAGAAATTATTACTATAGCGCGTGCATAGACTCGGGCGGGCGCGTGCATAAACTTGGGCGGGCGCGAGCGCGGCATGTTCCCTTGAGGTTTTAATGCAGACTAGCCGGCGTGTACACTACTTTACAGAGTTTAGCCCGAGTTAAACTGGGCTAAACTCACACACGAGCAAGCTGGAAGTACTCGTTTGTTCAAGGTTGGAGATAAAAACTGCACGAAAGCGGAAATCGGCTCATATGAAGTTACCATTAAAAGAGCGTGCACGCGCTTCACGCTGCCTCTCGGAGCTCGCCTTCAAATAACGCACCTGTTTTATTGTTATTGATGTTTTAATTAATACTGACTAACAAATAAAGCGAAACTGTAACTTATTTCGAACAAAAAGCAGAGCAAAGTCAGCTTCACACAGATTCCTGAACCGAAGGCTGACGACAGAAATCCATCAGAAAGTTACAAGCACAGTATTAATCCATATTACGTTACCCCTTATTCAGTCTGTCACCATATAAGACAAGGGAAGAGAAACATTACCCCGTAATACAAAATATTTCATTATTATAGTTTTAAAAGAGTAATAACGTACCTGAATGATGGAGCTGCAAAAGCGGAGTTCTCCTTTTCAAAAATTAACCGTCACTCTCCAGGCTCGTCACCACCAGTCCACCAATGAATGACGTCACCAGAGGGCTTTTTCATGATTATTAGTTTAAAATAATTTATTAAACCATAACAACACTCTGTACAGTCTGAATAAACTGGTTGTTTAATTAATTTCACAAAATAATTTGTCAAAAAAATTAAATATTAAGCATATATAAATATTAGTTATATGGTAATGTACAAACCTGCATGAAACAAAAATACTATCATACATTGATTAGGATTTTTGACCATAGCGGTCATTTTATTAGGTTTTGACTCAAAAAGCTTTGTCTCTCTGTGTTATAGCTTATTATTATTTATAATCTTTACTATATAATTATGTCATAAATCTCACATTATAGAACCATTTTAATAAAAAAGGTTCTTTGCACTCAAAGGGTTCTAAATAGAACCATTTTTTGGGTAAAAGGTTCTACTGGCCAAGTATAGAACCCTAGGGTTCTATATAGAACCTCAAGGAACCTTTTTTTTTAAGAGTGTAGTTAACCCCCAACACATGCTTTCAAATGGAGCAGCATTTACTACACATTCAAAGTTCACTGATAAGCTACACAAAATTAATTTAATCAGATGATAATGACATCAAGATAACCGCCCTGTGTTAATGATAGCTGTATGTGTTGCTTCTCAGTAAACTGTGTTTGTCTTTATAGTAAATGCTGCAATTGTTTACCACAAATAATTGCATGTTTTTACTCCAAACTCACTTCATAACTTCAGTTCAGAGTTTGAAATAAAGCCTTTTGTGAGATGATCCCGCAGCCATGTGAGTCAATAGCCCCTTTCACACACATGGAAAAGTACTGGTAAATTAGCATAAAAAGATATTTACCAATAAATTGCCTGAAATTCTACTGTGTGAGCACTGAAGGAATAATGCTCAAATTAACACCTAAAATTTCAATATGTGGTAATGCGAGACGTCTACTCTGGGCCAATTAGAATTTTCTGATGCTGATGTTACATTCACTCCACACAGTCAATGGAAAAAGAAAGTTCCTTTATCCCAGGGGTCACCAATCTTGTTCCTTGATGGCGTGCAGATTTTAGCTCCAACCCTAATCAAACACACCTGAAAAAGCTAATCGAGGTCTTGCTAGGTATGCTTGAAACATCCACCAGGTGTCTTGAGGCAAGTTGGAGCTAAACCCTGCTGGGACACCGGCCCTCTAGGCCCGAGATTGGTGACCCCTGCTTTATCCAGACACATTTAGACCCCGTTTACACTAGTGCGTTTTCGTTTTAAAACGCATAAGTTTTGCTACGGTTACGCCATCCGTCCACACTACGCCGGAGTTTTCGAGGTGCGAAAACGGAGCGTTTTAGAAATGCTGGAGAGAGCGTTTTCATTCTAAAACACTGCTGTTGCGTCTCAGTGTGGATGGAGGTAAACGCATACTTTTGAAAACAGAGGCGTGGCTGCTGAGATTCGCTACGTGATTGGGGCTTTAGGTCATTGCGTATCCTTCCCTTATTCGTCAAGCGCACGTGGCTATAACGTCACCGGCAGACGGCAGACCAGTCTTCACTGTAAACACTGTATTTTTGATGGCCATAGATGTTTTATATTCATTTGTTACTTGAAGTAACAACTCAACCTCGTTGTCTGTCCTCAAAAAGACCTCTCTTGCTTTCTTTGCCATCGCGTTCATCGTTCAACCAGCGTTTGTTGACTAACAATAACCAAACGCTGAGCGAGACACGTGCTTCCTGTTTATACTTGAACGTGCATGCCCAGAGTGCGCGAATGGTCACGTGATATACGTTTCTGGTGGAGTAGTGAAGACAAAGATCTGTTGAGACGCTGGGTGAAAAAGCGAGTGTGGACGCGGATCATTTTCTTGCTAAAACGCCGTTTTAAAACTAAAACGCACTAGTGTAAACGGGGCCTTAGTTACTGCAAGTTAATGGCGTTAAACATTTCTGTTTAACGCCAACTGTGGACAAATGATTAATAACATGTTGAATGACTTTAATTGCAAGTGCTGCATTCAACTGTGTGATGTCCATATATGTGAAAGTGCATTTTGGCAAACAGGGGGTCAAATTTCAGTACATCACTGATAGTCTTTCATTTCAAAGAGGGATTCATGAGCTGCAGCACATACTGTTGTACCTCTTGACATGCGAAAGTGTTCTGTTCACACCTCTTCATTGTAGTTGTTTAAAACCCTTCCATGTCCTTTGTCCTTTTTCAGAGACTATTGAAGCGTGTAAACTTTACATAGTAGAACCTCTGCTTTCAGATACTAGTGACAACATCCTCCTTTAGTGCAGTGTTTTGGTTTGTTAATTGGACAAGAGGGGTTGCATCAATGAAAGTTTGGCCATTAATAATTACACCATTAACAAGAAGACTAACCCCCCTGTCACGGTTGGTTGCAAGAAAGCCGACCCAGTTGCTTCAGGAATCTTAGAGTAATTAAACAAACAAAATCAAACAACAACTAATAAGGCTGGGACTGACAGAAAAATGCAACAAAAATGGTTCAAATGATAAAAGCAAAATAAAGATTAGAACACAAAAAGTAAACACTAGGAACAAACAAAAGAAAGTAGTAGCTACAAACAAACAATAAGTAGACAAGCGAATTAGAACAGGCAAGACAAAAAGTTTAGTAAAGATACAAGGCAAGGATACACGTTGAACGAACAAGCAAGGAAATAAGAACACACAGCACAACATATAGAACACAGCACACGAGAGACAGGTGAAAACAATCAGGATAACAGAGTCTAAATAAGGGGGCGGGGTAACTGAAAACAAGGAGGAAAGACAAGAGGAGCACATGGCCAACACAAATTAAGGCACATCAATGTAAATGAGCACAGGACAAACAGGCAAACATTAAACACTGACAGGACAGACAAGATTGTCAGGTCAGGACCATGACACCCCCTTTATGTTTACCAATTCATGTGCAGCTGTTTAGATGTACTTTCTGGTTAATGCTTTCAGAATTTACTGGTATTTTGGGATAAATATAAAATTAGGGTTATTGCCTGTCTGAACAGTGCATTTTTGAAATGTAATTTTATGGCAATACCTGTACAACTGTGAATAGGGATAATGAAAGCAGTTAAATCTTCTGTTTATAATACAGGCTCTGGATTTTCTTGGGTTTCTTCTTTGTGGGTGGTTGGAATTTCTGCATTCTGCACAATCTTACTTTCCTGACAAGATGCGCATGACAATTGTATGTTTGCTTAATCGCGTTTGCCATTTGCTTTCAATTAATTACCCAGCCCTAGTATCAGGGCTTTTGTTATAACTATAAATTGAACTTCTGCCTCTGTTTCCCCGCGTATGGACAGACGTATCAACTGAGGGGTTAATTTTTTATTTTCAAGTGATTTGAAGTGTGATTTGGGTTTTTGCCACAAAAGATCACTTCAGCTCTCATTTAGGTTTTCCTTTTGTCATGTAGCACTGACTTCAAAAAATCATTTGTTTTTCAGTTGCATATGAACATTTGATTAAAATGTATATAATAAACTGAATTGGTGGTGGCTCTTCCTCAGAACAAACTTAATTAAAAACAACTATCAATCTATATGTAAAGAGCCCAAATTAAATACGTTTTGATATGTCACACCTTAATTCTTTCTGTGTTATGGGACAATCACCCGTGTGATTGAATGTTAGTAATGAGGGAATAATTGACTGAAGTTTAATTTTTGGTAAAATATTTCTGTATGAATTGAAATCTAAAAAACCCTATAGCTTCTTTTTTTTGCTCATAGTGTTAGTGTTTCTGTTGTTCAGTTGAAACCTTTAACAAACCACATGATGTAGTAATGTCATATCTTTGAAACCAGGTCTAGATGCTTGCTTAAACTTATTTTTGTGTATATATTCTATTTTGTGTATATACTAATTAGTTGAACTCATATGTATCCCCTTTTTGTATAATTATATACTAGTTTCTAGTGTCAGACTCTTGTTTGTGTTTCAGGGAGATACAGTATATGCCACAGTAGTACCAGAGCTGGAGGAGAGAGAGCTTGAGAAGACCATCAACCCCATTGTGCAGGAGTATTTTGAGCATGGAGACACCAAAGAAGTGGAGGTGAGTTATAGCTTACCATAAAACCTGATACCAAATAACAGAACTTTTGCTTTAGTGTAATGTAGAGAAGAAAATCTTGGATGCAGTGTGTGCTAAACATTCCACTGGCATTCATTTTATACCATTAGAGAAGTGGTTCATAACCAGGACCATGGGACCCACTGGGGCAGCTATTGAAATAAGCTAAAACATAAAATCTAAATACCTACCTAATCATTAAAAACATGATTAAGTGGGATTGCTGATGTACAATCATGCTTTTCAAACTCCAGGAGTTTTGAAGTGTAATTTACAGAATCTAGGAATTTTGGCCCTTAAAGTCAAATCACTCATACATCTTAGAACTGTAAAAAACACAATAAATGTGTTAGGACAACATCAAGGAGTTAAGTTAAATTGTACATTTTTACAAATTTAAGTGGAATGAACAAAGCAATTAAGTTTTCACAAACCTCAAGAATTGTGTAATTTCTGTAATTTCACCTCTTTTAAGTAGATTAAACAAATAGCAAATGTCTTTTTTTTTTTAAATGAGTGTAATATCCAAGATTGTTTTTTTTTGTTGTTGTTGCAATTTTAGTTCTCTCTTATCATCTGAAACTTTATAGTTAATTTAACGTTTAGAAAAAAACCATAATAGCCACATATTAGGATTTACATTGAATAAGTAAGGCATGCGAGTATTCGTTATTTATGTTTTTAACTTGTTTGTCTAGGCTTGACGGTTGTGAAGAGTTTCTGCAAGTCGTAAATTGCTTTTCTGTGATCGCAGCAGCAAGTCTTAAATTTGTATAATCATGGCAATTATTGTCAGAAGGAATTGTTTTCTCCGTGGTTTTTTTTTTATTTTTCCACTTTTAAAATGAAGCGAAAGCACAAGTTTAGTCAGAATGATGATCACTACACTTGAGTGTGAACTTCATATATCAGTTTTGCAAGTAAAAATATGTTGGATTAAATATAACTTTAGGTGACTGTTAAACCGCTGAATGTTTGAACTGATAAAACAAAAAATGAAAACTGTGGCCAAATAAATATTTATTTCAAAATCATCAATTATATAGATATACAATGGGTCCGTTCAGAAGGTAAAAGGTATTTCCACACTTAAGTGGTTGAGTCTTGGTGTACTTTATGTAAAAATTTATTTAAAAGTAAGTTAAATCATCTTGTTTGCATTTGTACTTTAAAGTGTTGCTATAAATACAACTCTCCATGTGCGCCCTTGGTTTTCCCCTTAGATTTGTTTCTCTTAAATTTTCTTAGTTTGGTCTTAATATCTTTGAAAAATTCTTAAATTTACCCCATGAAACCAGCAGGAACCCTGATTGTAATAAATGTTGTTTGAGTTGAATGTCGTTTAATTTAGTGACTATAATTTAAATTAAATCAGTAATTTTTTTTTTAATGTTTACAAATATTTAAATTGTAGTTAAGCCTATCAGATGCTTGTTTTACATTAATTCTGTTTAAAATTATAAAAGTGATGTATAAACCAATTTTTGTATTTTCTTCCTTAGAACAGTGCCGTTTCAAATATTATGACTTATGTAGTCAGGAGTGACATATAGTCATGAAAATAAAATATTTAATTACTTCTCAGACTACAAAGTAGTAAATTCACATCACAGCAGTTATCAGAACTGTTGATTTCATCTGTTTTATTTATTCATTTGTTTATTTTTTATTTGTCTGGTAGATGCTGCTAAAAGAGCTGAACTTGGGCCATAACAGATATGAGTTCACCTCCCTGGCTGTGTCTCTGTCTCTGGAAGGCAAGGCCAGCCACAGAGAGCTCACATCACGTCTTCTCTCAGACCTCTCTGGAAAGGTGCTTTCTGAGAGAGACATGTCGCATGCATTTGATAAAATGCTTAAGGAGCTGCCAGATCTCATCCTCGATACACCAGAGGCCCCACAGGTAAGGTGAAAATGTCGATCAAAAACAAAGTAAAAAAATACTGTAAAATCTATGTAGTGAAATGAATGAAAATGGACCCAGCTGGAAATTATAAATTTTTTTTATATACATACTATAATACATTTTCATATCTTAATGGTGCTTGCTATTTATTATTCAGGTTTGTGGAGTATAAGAATATTTTATCAATAAAGTTGAATTGGATTGTCAAAATATCGGCAAAACCTCATGGCTCTCCCAATCTCCATTTTGAATGAAAAGCTGAACATAGTTTGGCAGGGGTGGGAATCACCAGTCCACATGATATGATATCATCACAATACATGTTTTCCAACTTTAAATTATGTCCCCAAAGGAAAACCCTGGCAACATCCGTTTTAACTAAATCGAAACATTTCTCCGTTAGAGCTCACTTTAACTAGTTTTTATTTCTACAGTGCCAAATGGGGTTATCAGGCAGACAAACTGACCAACTTTGTAATGAAAAAATGCTGTGTGCACCTTTCTGCAATGTAGATGACCACACTAAAACTCAAGACTGGTACCAGTGGACTGTATAGAAATTTATTATATTACTTAACTAAAGTGTAGAGTGGTTACTGTATTGGTTTCTGTTACTGAATCAATTGTTATTTGGTAGTCTCTCCTGGGCACAACAACCAGACAAGTAGCTGAATTTGAGGGATTTGAGATTTGTATTGGAGAGATTTTTTTGAACAGTTTTTGCACTAGGCAACGACATGCAGTCTTTCTAATCGAAAGGAGTTGTTGTTCTCAAAGAAGCAAAGACACAAACAAAAAAGACTATATGAATAATATTTTAGACATTAGTGTCCATATATAACCGTTCTAGTAAACAAAGTAACTAAAACAGATGCAAATAACTATTATTACTAGCATGGTTCACCCACAAAATGAAAATTTTGATTTACTCACTTTTATTTCAAGCCTTTCTGTTAAACACAAATAAGATATTTTGAAAAATGTTAAATCAGTAACCATCGACTTCCATAGTAAGAAAAACAAATGCTATGGAAGTCAATGGTTACTTAAAGGAGTGCTCCTCTTTGCCTCTCAGATTGCTAAGATGTGTTCCCAACAGTTTGGACCATTTCTGCTGAATTTTAATGTAATGGTAAATAGAACACTGGTTATTTGAATAAGTATAGGGTAATCTTTACTCAGCAAACACAATGTCTGTAAATACTAATGTTTTCCAAATTTAAAGAGCAGACAATTGTCTTAAACAATTGCCATCTATTCCAGTGCCATTGACTTTTTCACAGTTCTTTAGATGAAAGCATAGCAACAATAAACTTTATAATGTGTAGCTTGATCATAATGAAAAGCAGTGTTATTTTAAAGATGGACAAAATGCTTGTTAGAAACCCTTGAACTTAATTAGATTTTGGTAAAATGATATTTGTGAAATCCATTCTCTCTGCTGACTGGTCCTTTACTTTTATTTAGATGCTTGGCCAATTTATTGCACGAGCCATTGCAGACCATGCATTACCCATGAGTTTTCTCGACTGTTACAAAGGCAAAGTGGATTGTGACCATGCCAGGTGAGTTTTTAGCTTTTTTGCTTGGATGTTTACTAGTTGTCTTGACTTGGTCCACACTATGAATAAGAATGTTGAGATGCTATTTCGAATACCAGATTTATTTAAAGTCATAGTCAACATGTGAGTGGCATTTTGGGTCAGGGTGGTAAATTCCACCTGTCATCAGTCAAATGTATGCTACAGTGGCAGGTTATTTTGCTTTACATGTCAGTAACAGTGGTGGAACATTTCTTTGTGATTTGCTTTTTTTGCCTATGTGGTCTGATGCATGATATTAGAAATAACTTGTCATGACTAGGGCCAAACGGAATCTGCGGACATTTTTTGCTGTTTCTGCGCACAATTTTGCTAAAAATCTGTGGATTTATGCGAAATGATTTTGGGAGTATCATAACTAAAACCTTAATATATGAAATAAAAAGGAATACCCATTTTAACTTTTATTTAATGTTTACAATGTGAATCCAATTAGATCCACTTTATTTGGTAAACAAAGCAAGTCTCTCATATAATATATCTACTAAAAGACAGAAAATATTACTCTACAAACTTTATTGTAAATAAATTATATGAATATTTTCATATTAGTCAGTAATATTAGTAAAATTAATTTAAAAACTGAATAAATATAAATTTACATAAGTAAATTTGTCTAGTCATGACTTGTGCTACAAATAGAAGAATTTGTTGAAAGAAATATGTTGTTTTTCATAAGTTAAACAATGAAAATGCTTCGTGTAAGATGTGAAGTGGTAAAATAGTGTATATAACGGTGACTATAGCTGATTAAAATAATTTTCTATCCTACATGTAGTCCTAAAAATGAATATGCAGCTAGTTTTAAAGGGCCACGAAACCCCCCTGGCTCAGCTGGGTGTTTTTACACCTACAGTCTGGAAAAGCTCAGGAAAGTGGGTGTGTCCAGCTCTGTTTAGGTGGGAGTGTCAGGGGAGGGAATGAGGGAAGGTTTTGCATAAAGATGGGAGTTTCCATTTGTGCACGCGCTCATTTTCAAAAAAAACGACGCACACACACACAGACGCAGGGGGGGAGAGAAGTGACTGTGTGAAGTGACATCAGTAATCTAATTATTAGCCAAATTATTAATTTGTTGACTTTAGCGACAGTTTGGTGCTTATACTTTAATCCAGGAACATTTCCTGCATGTCCCCCGTGACAAACTAGATGTGAGAAACTATTAAGAGTGTTGTTTTAATGGAGTGTTTGATACCGCGCGGCGTAAGGGAGAAATAAAATCCCTCCGCAGACTATCCTGTCACAAAATGCGGTGAAAATTCTACACAAAAGCAATTGTTTGACTGCAGTGTTTACACTCGGAGAGCAGAATGTACAGCGGATCTTCCAGTCTTTAATATTGTACGGATATTAATGTACTGTAAACTCAGTAACAGTTCATCATTTTGACAAAGGTCTGTCTTTAAACACTGACAGAGTTACGAACTCTACGAACTACTAACTAACTATAAACTTAATAAACAAACAAAGAGCACTGATGGCTTACCAAATCTGTAGACAATCCACATAAACTGGAGCGGCGTCTGTTTTAAAAGGAGACGAGTGGCAAAACCATTTCCAGATGCGGAAAGCTCTCGGGTGAAAAAATAAAGTTTCTTACAGACGCATTTCTGCTGCGCGCGCGTGTGTCCAGCTGCCAAGACTAAACCTTCACTACTATGGCTACAGCTGCAGCATATAAACACAACACTGGCGACCTGCGTCTCCTTCCACTTGTTTTGGAAGCACAACGTGGCGTCCCTGCCGTCTGGACACTGCAACACGTACACACACAGTCTTCGAAGCTCTCGTGCATATTAATGAGTTGCACCGCAAACCCAGTAGAGCGCGCTGATTGGCTTGAACAAAGGCTATGTCATGAATTAATGCTGCACGCTTACTGACGTCAATTTGTTCACGACTGACAGACCTCCAGTCACCACGCGGGAGAATATGCATGGATCTCATAGGCGTGACGCAGCCTCAAAAATTCGTTTCAAACCGGAAGAACGAATTTGCTCGAAATAACGCAAAAAAAAAAAAATTCACTTTTTAGTCAATTATATGTGTCCTAATAGTGTTTATAGCAGCATGGGACTCATATATGACTGTCAACAGCTCAAAAAATGTGTTTTGGTGTTTCGTGGCCCTTTAAGATCCGTAGTAAAATCTGACTAATAAACTGCAAATTGATTTTCTTTTGTGTTATTTGTCATACCATTCCCCTGTTAACTCGTTGATGCTCTCATTGTTAGAGCTGCACTGGACAGAGCAGCAGTTCTGCTCTCCATGAAGAGGGAAATCATGCGGCTTGATAATGTATGGGGAGTTGGTGGCGGCCAGAGGCCTGTCAAACATCTCATCAAAGAGGTAAAGTGTGGCCAGATTCCTTTATCATTACAGCTTTAAAAAAATTGTGCTTAATCTCATATTCTCAAACAATTCTAATATCAAGGTCAATATTTGGGCACCTACCAAGCAATTTTGTATTTAAAAGATGCCTGATAGCAGATGATTTGGTTAAAACAAGGCTAAATTTTAGCTGTCAGTGAAAATGTAATAGGCATATAACAATAGTCCAACGAGTCTTAAAAGTCCACTAGTCATCAAATAGACAGATTAAACAGACTTCACGTGTAGTCAGGCAATTCTGTCCATCTTGGACAAAATTGTTAGACAAATGTTTTTATTAGATGTATACTAATGACCCAAATTTAGTGACATGCAGTTTCTTCCCCTGCCTCAATTTCTCACTGGACTGAGAGTAGATTAACATCCACCACAACAACATTAGCGACATAAATACAGTGGATGGTTGAAATGCAAATGAAATTTGTTCCAGAAACAAGAATCTTCCAACAAAAATGTATGAAGTGGTCAAAAATTGTGTCTGACCCTCATCGTTCTTTTGGTGTACTGCCAATCTCTTTACATTGTCTTCATGACATTCACTAAAAACAAAAGACAAACAGGTGATATTTAAACTGAATAAAAGTACACATTCACAAAATGGCTACAACACTCTTCTCCTCTCTCAGCCGGCATCATTGTCATGTTGTGCAGCTTGAGTGTTCAAAAACAGCATACCATCTCTCAGATTTCTTGAACCTCTTTTTGCCCTCAAACTAAGACCAAAATAGAACTTCATTTGAAGTATAACAGGCCTTTAGTGTTAGAGGACCTGAGCTATTTTTATTTATTTACTTTTTTTTATGTGTTTTTGTTTTTTAAAGTAAGTTATTTTTAAAACAAAAGTTCAATTTCTGTAAAATTTTGCATTTTTTACTTGCCCCTTATTTACTGTTTAGATATTGTTTATTTACATTTAAATTCAGCAGATGCTATTATTTCATTCATTTATTTATTTAGAACTAATAGACCAACAAATGAGGAAATTGGTGTTACAAGTCCCAATTTGTTTAAAACATTACATGAGTTTTTTTTCATCCTTCTTTTTTTGGTAGAAATAAACAAATGGCTATAACAGTTATGCTGCTGTTTGTTTTACAGATGAACCTGTTGCTAAAGGAGTACCTGGTGTCAGGTGAACTCTCTGAGGCTGAACACTGTCTGCGAGATCTGGAAGTGCCACACTTTCATCATGAACTTGTCTATGAGGTATGCAGTATAGTGAAATATTGAATATATTGACAAAATTTGGCACATAAATGACATATGAAGTGCATTTGGGCCAATTGGACAGCACATTTTGAACACAAAAGCATATTATATATAGCACATTATATTATTTAAGGATAAAGGCAACTGTCTGATTGCACAAAAAAATTATGTTTTGTAATTTCCGTTTCCTCCTCTGATTAAGCGTTTCTCTTTGTGGTTGATGCGCAGGCTGTGGTTATGGTACTGGAGTCTACAGGTGATGCAGCTTTACAGATGATGGTCAAACTCCTCAAGTCATTCTGGCAAAGCGGACTAATTACTTTGGACCAGATGAACCGGGTTTGTAGATTTTGAAAATTTAGATCACACTTAAGTCAAAGAGACTTACAAAAGAGGACAATAGAAGCAATCAAACCTACAAAAGAGCAACACTTTCTTGGTTCTTCATTCCAAGTATACACAGCAAGGTTTTCTAATTATGTACATAAAATAGAAACAGGAAAGAGTTATAGTGTTAGTGAAGTTCTAACTTGACTTTGGATTTTGTTTGCTTTTGTTTAGTTGGTTATCACTGTTACTATTGCTAAAAATGTTTATGTCTATTCTTCCAGTCAATTCAGTACTTAATGTTAAGGACTTTGATTGTTATTATTGATATATATTATTAGTCATCAAATGTTTTATGTCAATATAAACTGCTAGTACAATAATTCTATGTTGACATATAGTATTAGGCAGTCAATGAATGCAAGCAATGTTGTACATCCAAAACTGAGACGAGAGAGCGTTAGGGATGGAAGGGCACAGAAAAGCAAAGTGTAATACCTCCATAGCCCATAACTGTCCTTCATTTTGTATAAACTTAAACATGTCTTCATTTCTTAAACTTTGTTGTGCTGTTTGATATGGTTCATTTTGGCATCAGCAGTTTACTGTTGCTAGTGTCACTAGAACTCACCAGCTCACCATTGGAATGAATGAGAACATGTTACTGTGTTTTTGGAACATCAGGGTGTTGGTTGTTTTGAGAGGATTAATGCATTTGTGTGTTATACACAGGGTTTCCAGCGTGTTTACGATGAGCTGCCAGAGATCAACCTGGATGTGCCTCATGCACAATCTATTATGGAAACCTTTGTGGACCTTTGTTACCAGGAATCAGTCATCACTAAGCAGCTGAGAGATTCCTGTCCAACCAGGTCTGATACTTGTGTCTGTTGTGGTGCATGTAGTCACTGTTACAGTGGCACATCGCATATTTGTGACATTGTACATGGTTTTCTGTTTGCTACGGTTAGACACCAAATGGTGCACAAAGTCATAGTAATAATATGGCGTGACAAGATGGGCTTCTTGTCCAGTATGTGGACCGAGGGCCATGAATTAATTTGGCACTTTCACTTTCATTCTGGAACATTTCATGTATGCCCCTTTTGACAAACGAGATACTGGATGCGAGGAACTGTATTCACCTAGCTAGTATTATTGTTATGGATGTTGTTCTGTCTGACTTACACGGAATGTGAAACTAATTGGGGAAGAAATTTCATGTCTCAACATTCTCAACTTTGATTCAGTTAGGGAGAAGCAGATCAATTCTCAAATATGGAAGTACTTTGTTTTTTCAATTGAATTAAAATAATTGCTAATTAAATGAAGAAAGATGAATACCATCACATAGAAAATCTACGCTAAATGTAAAACTGAAACAAATTCTAAAAACTAGACTCTGGGCACATGAAAGTGTAAATCCTGTACAAGTAACCTACATCAAATATGGAAAGTTATTGTGTATCATTAAATAAACCATTCAATTTACTTTAAGTTTGCTGATAATTGGCGATCGAACATGATTGATTTCTTCACAATAAACACTAGCACATGCAGAAATCTCAGATCAGTTCATCCTGATATTTTACTCTGGCAAATGTGTGCAAATTGCCGGATCAGATCTCTAGATTAAAAGATTCAAGATCTGCCGAATCATCTTAGATTGCTTAAGCGATGTATGAAGGACAGACTGATGGTTCTGATACTCATCGTCAACTATGGATGTAATGTAATGTGTATTTATATAGCATATTATGTATGCCAATTATTACACCCAAAGTGCTTCACAGTCATGAGGGGGATCTCTCCACAGCACCACCAGAAACACCAAACATCAAACATATTGTGTGTAGTCTGATCCAATAATCGTGGAAATTCTCTTCCGGTTTACTCTCGAGTTGTAACAGATGCATTCTTGTGTCCAACAGGGGGCGCAAGCGCTTTGTTAGTGAAGGCGATGGAGGAATCGTGAAAAGTTAAAAGATTCTGAAGAGCTCCAGCAGGATCCTGATGCTGAGCAGGCTGGGATCTCCTGCACCTCCCTGGGAATCTTTCCTCAATGTCTTCATTGCTCATCCTCCAAGTTCACAGAAATATTCAGCCTAAGAAACGAGATCGTCTTGATGAAGAGTGACAACTGAGAAATGTTCTCCTCAATTATGGGCTTTGCCTCAGATGTTTTTGAGTTTATGTGCATTTATACAGTATGCAACATAAATGCCGCAGTGGAAAAGAAGTGAGAGGAAATCAGCAGCTTCAGAGGGCCGTGAAATACAGTTTGGGTTGAGGGATTAATTTTGCTTTATCTTTTTCAGCTTAAGTTGTTTTTTGTTGTGTTCACTCGTTAGTGATGACAGTGGTCGTTCATTCTTTTTTTTTGACAGTGGACACTTATCAAAGGTATTAAATGAGTCAGGCTATTCAAATCAAGTACTTAATCAAACTGTTGGGCCAAAATGTAATGTTTTATGAAGCGATTGGGGTCACTTCTATTGGTTTGCATTTTATTTGCATGTTTATCTTCAAATGTTTCTTACTATTGCTTAAAGAAACCATACCCCCCCACATTCACAGATTCAGAAGCTTCCAGCAGAATCCTGCATCTTCAGCAAAGTTTGCTGCATTTTTTTTTTTTCAGAAGGATTATTAAGGCTTTTGGGTTATTTATGCCAAATGCATGTCAAACAATTTTGATTCTATTGTTTCTGGCAGGTTTTGACATCATTAAGGGTCTTTGTATGTTTTAGTTGTTAAAGGACGGAGGAGAGAGCATCATCACCTCTCGGTCAGGCTGATGTCTGTGACTGTTCCCATGTTCATAGCAGTCTAAAGTTTTCCACCCTCTCTGTTTGATGGTGAAGTTTAGAACAATCATTTATTTCAGGAGAAAGAAAAGCAGTTTAATTATGTCAGTACAGCTGAGCCAACATTTTCTGAAAATATCTTTGCGTATCACTTTTTAAGTGGTATATTTTTCAGAAAATCACCAACTCTCTCAATCAATACTTGTGGTTTCAATAATAGTATAATGGGAGGAAATTACTAAATTTAATCAAAAGTACTTTTGTACATGCAATCTGTCTTTGTATTGTTTTGTTCATGGGTCACTTTTTCAGATACATTATTTTTGTCAAACAGCAGTTCCAGAGTTCCAGCATTGAATACATTTTTGACACTAATAATTTCAATAAAAATTCATAATGCTCACATCAGTGTTTCTTTTTTTCTGAAAGTCAGTTGGCATGCAGAGAAATGTCACAAGACATTTACTAAAAAATGTCTCTGGAAAATGTAGAATTGTTTTAAGAGAACAGCATGCTGTTGTAGCATAGTAAAAGCACACATCCCTCTACCACTACATTTCAAAAGTTAAAAGAAATTAAATGTTTTTCCATGCTCTTTTTGTGATTGTTATATTAGGATTAAATGCTTGTTCTCAGTTCATATCAACAACTGTTACATTATTTAATTAAACCTTACTGTAGAAATTTAATTTTGAAAATTGTGCGCATGTGTGTTTTGAATTTTGAGGTCTCATTGAGTGAAATTGAAACAAACAAACTATATATATATATATATATATATACCTACATACGAGCCCCAACCCCCGGCTGTGCCATACCGGGCGACGTCACGGTCCTTGATGTGTTTATACTCAAGGGGTTTTTGACCTGTCCACCTACTGCAAGTCCTTTTTTCTTTGGGAGGCCTACCAGAGGCATTAGCCCCCGACAACATAGCTGTTCGGATCACTCTGGCACTCAAACTCCTCCGCCGCGATAAGGTGACTGTTCATGGAAGAGCGTTAAAGGAGCGTGTAGGCGTTAAAATACAATTTATTAGGTAATTTAAGAGAATAAATAATACTCTGTACAACTACATTACTGCGATGGTTGGGTTTAGGGTTGGGTGGGGGTAGACGTTAGGAACAGAATTGGGAAACGCTGCTCAAAACAGTGTACACTAAGGCCATAGTGGACATAGCACATACTGAATTGAAGCAGCAAATTCAAATTTGAAATGTAATATGCAAAATTACAGTGTATTTAATGTAATATGCAAAATGACAATGCAATGTGTAAATTAGCAGCTTATTTGTGGAATTAAATTAGCATTTTCTAAAACCACAGGGGAAAAGTTTGGTGCAAAAAAAAAGAAAAGAAAAAGAAAATAAATTTATTTAGTAAAGTTTTAAAATGTAAATTCCATACAATGATTTTAGGCAAAATTTTAAAAACGATATTATTCAAACAGTACATGCATACAACTAGTAAATGTTAGTGTACTGAATTAAAATGACATCATAGACAATTATGTTTATGACAGATTTATGACAAGTTATGTTGTCTTGGTATTGTCAAGATGTCATGAATGACAAAGACATGTTTTGTTGTGTTTGGTTATGCCAAGTTGTCATAAGAAAGACAACTCAAACAAAGTCACCTTTGCATTTAAAATGACATAAATGAGCCAATGACAGTCATAATCATTTCTCCTTCATATTCTTGACATGTCATATCATGATTATAAAGGTTTCAAGACAGTCTTATGAACTTAACTTGAAGTGTTACCAAATACAAATATGTACTCCATATAGGGAGTATATAAATATGTAAATCCTATGAAGAGTTTAGTTATTGTTCTCTCTCTTAAAATAAATCTGTTTTTAATATGATCGTTAAAAAGTTAAGTACAGAAAAATGTTCTTCAAAACAGTAAGTTAATCATGGGTACCTTATAACAAATTTGTGTTCACTGAAGTTCTATAGAGCATTACCTTGTGTTCTGACAGACAAAAAGCAGCTCTGAAAGAAAAGCTGGAAAACTTTTCTCTGAGTGATCCAAATGTAAAGGACATCAAGATCCTGGTGGCTGGACAAGTTGGAGCAGGAAAGTCCAGCTTCATTAACTCCATCAACAGTGCCTTTCAAGGACTGATCTCCTCTAGAGCACCGATTAACTCAGCTGAAGGAGACAGTCATAGTTTTACACAAAAAGTAGGTTATTTGTCACATTTTCCCAGGCCCATAGCCAACCAGGTGAAACATGTGGTTCTTTTTTCTCAAAAAGTGTATTTTAGCGACATTTTATGTGATGTTTTATGAACAAATTTCGGGATGAGCATGCACAGATGTCTCAGCAATTCTGATACATCATTGACAATCATTCTATTATGAATCAGCATTATACCAAACCCCTATAAATACCAAAAGTTGTCCTACCTGCATTATATCACGACTTAAGCATCCCTCCACCACCCCGACACCTCACCTCTTAAACATTATCTTCTCGGGGGAGCGTTGCGGGGCCGGGCTAGACACCACTCGGACCCCAACATCTCTTTCTTTTCTGATAAGGGGTATAACACGAGTTGAGGTGTCTTCCCTGAGCTCTGAGCCCTCTCCCTGGACAGAATGCCAAATACGCTTTATTCTTAAAATATCTGTAAGTGTGAACTTGTGAAACTTTATTTTTAACTGGATTAGCTGGTCGGATGTGTTACAACATTTTTTGATTTACCAAGAATATTTCCTGAAGATTTAAAATAGATAAATACTAATAAAAACTTATTTTTAAAATACAAAATTATCACAGATTCATCACAAAAACAAAAAGGAAGTTTTAAATTAAAAACTGTAGTCAATTGTTATTTATTTGGCAAATAAATTGGCCAGCACATTCAAATTTTCTCAGTCAGAATTTTGTCGTTTCAATAAAAAAATATTTAAAAAAACATAATAATAATAATAATAATGTAGAGCTTCACAATTTTACATTTGAAAATTCATGGATAACAACAGCCAAATTAGTTTTCAAATAAATTTTAATATGGACCGTTCCTGTTGCTTCACACTTTATTGTTCTTTTTATTCAAGAATAAATTTCAAGATTTAGAATAAAAGTTTATTGAAAAATATTTTCTCTATTTAATAACAATATGTACAGTAGGTCAGTGAAAGATGACCTCACTTTACGTCACATTGTATGTTTTCTTGCACAGCTGGATGTTGGACTAAAAACTGAAGCCACACTGAAGCAACAGTCGACAGAGTATTTCGCCTGGTCTTAACCCACTTAAGCCCAACGGCAAATGTAGTTGAAATGTAGTTATCAATGACATGCAAGCAAACAACAACAACAACAAAAAAATTCAAGAAAAAGATGTCAGATGTGTCAAACGGGGCCTTCAACTTCCTAGAGAAATGGAGGCAAACCCTCCCAAATAAAGGCAATTTTCATGTTACATAAATTATTTTGTACACAAATATGTCAACATAATCATGGAAATATCTAGATCCGTCCAAATAAAACAAATCTTTTAGGAGATCTTTAGTTTTTTGTATACTTTGTCAAAAGTTCAAGTGGCAACAATAGTTGCCAAAAACCATGTAAGTACATAAATCATGGATAATTAGGAAATAATGTGTTAATAAGTTACTAAATCAAGGTTATTGGTCTGGTTTAATGATTTTTTTCTTTCATAAAACCCCCTCTAAATGTAACTTAACAATTTAACTGATATATTTATTTTAAAGTAGCATTTTTTGATAAATAATTTGATACACAGCATAATCCTCAGAGTAAAATTATCTTTCCCCACTGGTCTTACTCCTACAAAAAGTTAAAATAGCAGAGTGGAGCAGAGTTAAGTGCTGACTGAACAGAGAATAATGAACTCCTGCTGATAAAAAGTAGAATTACTGAAGAAAAACAAAACTACAACCAAATTCAGTCACAACCTTAGTCCCTGCCTTCCACACAAACATGGGTTTTGTCTAAATTGCAGCTTTTTTCTACACAGTAACACAGTATCAGGTCACTGAAACCCATTTTTTAAAAACTCTTGTCAGGGTGAAGATTTTCAAAAGAGACAGGGTCTGTTTTTTTTAGAAAATTGAGAAAAAATGTTTTTGTTTACAAAAATATCTGTGTACGTGTGGACATGGCGTTAGGAACTTAACTGGAAACTTAATAAATCTCTCAAAATCTCAGCTCATCAGGATCATTAAACAATTCCAAAAACATAATCATCAGCTTTACTTATTATTGAGCAGGGGTGCGTTTTCAAAAACCATTGTTAGCTAACTAAGGTCGCAAGATCCTTCATTACAAACAGTTCATGCATCGTTCCAACGAACATTCGCGAACAGCATTGCATACTTTTAGAGCTGTAGTTAGAAGTATAGTTCCTGGTTGTGTTCTATTCCTTTATTCACCTATGCCCTATTCCTTTAGAACATTCTAACATTTAAACTTGGAATTATAAATATATATGTATATATATATATATATATATATATATATATATATATATATATATATCATGAAAAGCCGTATTTATTACAGAAATAAAAACACAGGTATGTAAGTGCCATTTGAATTTTAAAACAATCAATGCCAATAACAAACAAAAATTATTTCCATGTTGGATTCTATGTGAACTACAAAAAAAATCCAAAATACAGGCATTGCAAATATGGAAATTGGAAGAAAATAAATAAATAAATAAAGTATTGAATACAAACAATTGTACTCATTGTAAAGTTGTTTTGCGAGTTGAGAACATTAATTATAAAGTAGAAACAATTTTGCTTAGTCCTCCTTAACATTAGGCAGTTAGACCGGCCAGTCTGTTGACATTATCGGGTGACAACACATACACATGCATGCATGCACACACACACACGCAGACAGAGAGAGAGAAAGAGAGGGCAGTACAGCGCACTCCCTTCAAATTATCACCACGCAGCGGTCCTTAAAGTATGACTGTATTTCTCAAGCAAGGATTCTGATACAGCAACGTGAAGCAGATGCTTTCCAAAAGTTGCGTGTAGGGGGGAAACACGTCAAACTTAATGAAACATTTGAGGGTGCTTGGAATCAACTTAGAGAGGAATGGGCTGTCTTTGACAGCTTGCGACATCATCTGGCACTTTCACTGAGTACATTTACATGGATCCATATGATCCATATTATCCTTTATCCATATTCCTTTGCTCATTAAACACACGCAGGGC
>CAIGQQ010006267.1:0-16454 GCA_903798035.1 Danio albolineatus | reverse complement strand
CACTTGTTCTGTCGCATAATTAGAGATCTCATACCCGCTTTGTGAGAGGGGGGCGAGGGAGGATGGAGGGGGCCTTGTTTGCCCATTTAAAGTGTGATTCAGATAATAGTGTTCTCATCAAAGGTAGCAATTACATTCATTACACAGGCGGCCGCGAGGAAATTAAGTGGCAGGAAAATGAAAAGCTTAATATGTACTTCCTTTATCCTATTTCTTTTCCTTTCTCTGCTTCCACACACGCCCCGTGTCGCACAAAGGTGGGGGGTGTAAGATAGGGTCTCTCCAGAAATAAATAGTCTTGGGGGCGTGAAGAATAAATCCAGCCGTGGTCCTCCTTCACCCTTTAGCAGTAATGATTTGGCGTTGGGGCAGCCGTTTCTATAGCTGCGCTCTTCAGGCAGGATTAAAAGCCTTTCTTCGGGGGCTAATGTCCACGGCAGCCTTTAAATGACTCCAGCATATGATTGGAGTGTTAAAAAAAAGTGCCCAGGGGCCTTCTCCAAATTAATACCCAATTCCTTTTCAGGAGAAAATGAATTGTTTCGCGTTCTATAAAACCACAAACAGCACATAAATCAAGCGCTTTGGAGGAGAGAAGGGGGCCCGCTCATTCAAAGCCTTTTAAATGTGAATTAGGGCAACGGGGGAACTTGGTCTGACTTACCCCCGAGCAGGTGTAGAGGCAGCCGCTTCAGACACCCTGCAGATGCTGCATTAGAAAGCGAAAGCGAGAAGGGAGGAAACTAAGTCGCATAAACAAACTGAACTGACACTCATTTGTGACCGAATGACTTTGTGTCATGGAGTCTGTGCTGAGCTTGAATGCAAACAGCGATCAGATATTTTGACAGGGCTACTAAAATCTCATGTGACAGTCAAAACCAGAAAGAAAAGGGGACAAAAGACGACTTTAATGTGCATTTTTTGGTCAACTCCATTGGACAATTTAAATAGCTTCATTCGACGTTGACCAAAAACACACCATCTATTCATCACGACAACTATTTTTTGCACCCGCTGTTGCACCACGGCTTTGAAAACAATAACGCTTCATGAAAAGAAGCCCACTTGAAACCCCAATTAATCTGTTTCAACTGACAAATTACTGTCACCCTGCTTGAATTATTTAAGGGGAAGTGGCTTCACGGGAAACCTGAGCATAATTAAATTGCTATAAAATAACATTAGTGTGGACAGGCTATTAGGAAGTGTTGTAATTGACTGCTTCAGGGGTCGTAGTTCAACCCTACAAGGTCAGGCTGTCGTGCTTTCCTTTAGATTAGTTTACTGCGCTTTTCACTGGAAAATCCACATAATGTAAAAACTAAAACTATCTAGAGTATGTTTGCATTTAGAATTCTCATCCAATAATTTTAACATGTGCCACGTTTATTTTTAAACCAGGTGCGCCCCCACAAATACATTTTACTTATTTATAGGCAACAACAAAATATCGACTATTTTCATCATGTGTTGTGCTTAATGAGTGAAAGAGAGTGGAAGCAAATTTTGATATTGAACCTGCATGCCTAACCTTCTTTTCCTGCATGGTCATCACTAGTTGACGTCCTGCGCCATCTAGTGTCCGAATTGTGAAATAAACCTGGATTCAACCCTATTAACAGCACAGTACAGAATTACACAAAGAAAAAATAATGTCATTGGATTGAAGAACTCTGAGATCACAACACGCATGCCATGTCATTTATGATCTGGAATGGATTTCAAAAGAATCTCAAACTGAAATTAAGGGCTGGGGTGCAACACAAACCATATGTTAGGTAACATAATAGCTTGGCAAATTCAAGTCTTTTTGCTGTAATGTGACCTAAAACAACTGTTTTATTGTATCTACACAATAAGGCTATGTATACAGTATATTGTTTGTTAACACTAGGTGCCAAGGGCGTTTGTTCTCTGGTCATCTGAACCATGATCACAGGCAATGAATTGCTGCATGTTACACTAGATGCCTCTCATTACATCTCTGAAGAGTGTCATAAGTATCCAGAGCTCTCGCTCTAACTGGTCGTTTGTCACACCCTCTTCAATGGTTTTCCTACAACCCTGACACAAATGGGGCAATGCGATCTTCAGCTAACTTCCCCTCTAGTTAAATATTAAACGCTATAAAACATAAATGAGCCAATCCTGCTATTTAAAGTAATGCAATTGGCTCAAGTACTCATCAAATTGCTCATGACATTTGAATATGGAAATTATCCATGTATTTAGCTAATCTGGTAAAAGGTGATGAATCATCAATGCTCTTGATGCAGAATTCTAAAAGCTTTTTAAAATAAATGGATGATTGCTGTTATGCAGAACCTTTGTGGTTATGAATACCAATTTTTATGGTTAAGCTGTAATTAAAGAAATATTTCAAATGTAGGTGGCTTGCAAAAAAAATGTTTTTAATTTCTATATTATTGTGATGTCAAAACAAAAATAAACGGATGACTGTTATAATATTAGTAGCATTTAATGCAAAAAAGACTACTGATGAATGATTCACAAGAAAAAACTATTTCTGTTTTTCTATTTCAAAATATTATGGTTAAATGTACATGACATTTCTTTGTAGCTAAACTTTAAAATTTGCATGGAATTTTTAAATGAAATTTTACTTTGTAAGGATGGAAATGAAATATTTTAACAAAGGCTTACATAAATGAGTGAGTAAAAGAGAATTTTTCAATCATCTGTAATCTCTTGGCAGTATACTTTGTGTCAAGTTATCAGAAATGAGAGAACGACTCAAACAAACAGCAACTACTAAACATTAAGCTAATCTTCTACCTTTAAATTCTATGTGCTGCTGTTTTTCCGTCCAAATGTTGTCCTTTCGTCGACGAACGTGGCTTTTGTTGTTTAGATTGAAGTAGCCTATTTAAAACTAGAAAGATGTAAACTGATATTTATATTAGGGCATCAGCTAAGTTTATAATGTGAGTTTCCACTAAAAATACCACCGAAGAAAGCATGTTTTTGTCAAAGAGAGAGAAAAATATTGTTTGTCATTTTTACAATTTTACATATCACAACTTCTTATATCAAGATACAGAACAAATATATATATATATATATATATATCTATATATATATATATATATATATATATATATACAATTTGCTTTCTTATTAATACTATATTTTTTTACTTGAATTAAAACAGTTTGAATTGCTCTTCAAAGTCCTGTGAGTCGCAGGAACTAAAAATATTCAACCATCGGAACGAAGACGGAATCATTTTAGCGGCGCACCACCAGATTGAACTTTCACCCCTGCGTTTTCTTTTGTTTTGATGGCGCAGAGCATCATTTTGGCCCATCAAATATCGTTTTTACACTCCATTCACCAATGACACAGTCCAGAAGGACAAACGGAGCATGTTTCAAAAACGTCCGTCCAGCTGCCGCTCAAATGTAAAGCTCGTTTAAAACCCGTTTTAATTGATCCAGTCGTGCTAACTCGCTGACGTTAGCCGTCCAGCATCACCATGGAGCTTTTCTCGGTCAGATTTATCTAATAACTTCATAAATAACGGGGTCGTCAGTCTACAAATCCAACAACCGAGCGTGGTTTTAATTTCCTTGACACTCTTGAAAAGGTAACTGTTGTTCAATGTTGTTTAAATGATCGCATAATGCTTGGGAAAGCTTAGCAACGTCAACGTTACTCGCTTTCACAGCAACGCCTGTTACCTTGTCAACTGAATAACAGTCAGACTAATACAACTCCGTAATGTTTGTTACAACTGCTACAAGTTCAGCTTGAACTTATGAGCTGAAGATGTAGCAGCTTTGTTTACTGTAGCTGCTGGCGTTGGGATGTTATTGTAGAAGGATCGATTGACACTTTCGATTGACACTTTACAGTTTGGTTGTAAAGTTTTGTGTTGTTGTTCGATGTGGGCGTCGCTTTACAATAATTTTTTTCTTTTCTTTATGCATTTGTATGGTTTTTTGGTTATATATTATTTACAGCCTGTTTAATCCGGTTTAAAACAGCCGAGGAAGACTCTAGATCTTCAATGGGCGAGGAGAAGCCAGAACCACTGGATTTTGTGAAGGACTTTCAGGAGTACCTGAGTCAGCAGACCCAACATGTCAACATGATATCAGGCTCTGTCATTGGCGTGAAAGACAGTGATGATCTGCAAGGAGGTGATTTAAGCTTTTCTGAAAATATTTTTAAAGTGTATTTGAACACATCAATTTTTTATGATTTAGTTATAATGCATTTTCATATAATTACCACCATCAATATGAGCAGTATGATTTTCTGGCACTCATTATAAATGGGATGTGCAATAGGGTGCATCAGTGCTCAGCCACGCTTACGGCAGCACTGGTTGTCGGAAGTGTTTTCCACATAACCCAAAAATCCAGCTACAAGGTGAAGAACAACGTTACAAATTTTTATTTTAAGTAAAGTATATGAAAATTGGCAGATGGAGGATAATGTAATTTAAAATATAGATGTGTAGAAACTATAGACAAATTTTCTAAAACAAAAGTTATGACAAAACAATACATTTATTCCAGTAGTTTGAAACACAGGATTTGTGCCTTTAATTTATGAAAGAAAAAATAAAAATAAACAGGAATATGCATACTGATTCTAGCAAGCTGTCTCTTAGGCGTCCTATATGTTAGTCTTAAGTATTCTGTTATTAACTTTTTCTTAAAGAACTTGCTCAGAATGGCCTGGAGCACCCAGCAGTGGACATGTCCTTAGAGGATAGTTCAGGGATGTTAGTGGATGGCTTTGAGAGGACATATGATGGAAAACTCAAGTGCCGCTATTGCAACTACGCCACCAGAGGCACTGCTCGACTGATTGAACACATACGCATACACACAGGTAAGACAAAAAATGAACTTTATTCTTAATGGGACAGTTCACCCAAAAATACAAATTTACTCTCTCAAGTGTTTATGAGTTTCTTTATTTGGTTGAACACTAAAGAAAATGTTTTGAAGAAAGCTGTAACCATTGATTTTCATAGTAGAAAAAACACATACATTGGATACTATGGATATCTTTTATGTTCAATAAAAGGTTAAACAATTATGTTGGAACAATTAAAGGGTGAGAAAACAATGTCACAATTTTCAGTTTACTCAAACTATCGCTTTAATTACACTCTGACCAGTTATAAAGTATTTCTTTTGTCTATTCATCAGCTTTCCAAGTTTATACACTCATCTCCATCTCCTCCTCCAGGTGAAAAACCCCACAGATGCCATCTGTGTCCTTTCGCCTCGGCCTACGAGCGACACCTAGAGGCTCACATGCGCTCTCACACGGGTGAGAAACCCTACAAGTGTGAGTTGTGCTCCTTCCGCTGCAGCGATCGCAGTAACCTTTCCCACCACCGCCGCCGCAGACACAAACTCCTCCCAATGAAGGGCGCCCGCTCTGCCCTGTCTCACCGGAAGATGCTCAGCGTCCTGCAGAAGAGAGGAAACTCATTAGGTTATGGCCGCCGGCTGCTCATCAACCTCAGCCCGCCGTCCATGGTCTTGCAAAAGCCCAGCTCTGAGCAGCACCACCTGGGTGACTTCTCTCACGATCTCCCTCCTCATGCTCACCTCCACCAGGATGCCTATAACGGTCTAGGAAAGGATCCACAAGCTGGTGGAGCAATCGGAAGTGGCTCTAGAGAAGACCAGGATATGGGATTGGACAACCCGCTGAACCAGCTTTCAACATTAGCCGGTCAGTTAGCCAGCATCCCATCTGAAGCTGAAGGTGCACCTGTGTCTCCCGGAGCTGAATCGCTACCAGACGAAAAACCTACGTTCCTCATCCAGCAACCTGTGACGGCGCCTGCTGCGGTCTCGGTCAGCACGGCTCAAGCTTCTTCTCCCATCACCCCCGAGCCCAGACCAGCTGCACACAGTGGCTGCAGTCCAGGTGTGGGACCCTGCAGCGAGAGGACCAGCACTCCCAGCGGGACCAACAGTCAGCCAGGGACTCCCACCCCAGTACAGGACCCCCAGATGCTCCATCACTGCCCACATTGTCACATATATTTCCCAGATAACATCCTCTACACCATCCATATGGGCTGCCATGGTTACGAGAACCCTTTTCAGTGTAACATATGTGGGCACAGGTGCAGAAACAGTTATGACTTTGCCTGTCACTTCGCAAGAGGGCAGCACAAATAAGGACACACTAGTGTTTTTACCGGCCTCCTCTTTGTCCTGTTTTACATAATAATGCGATTTTAGTATCAGGAACATTCCAAAGACAAATTCGGGTGAGCCTGCGTTGTTATTATTTTATTTGAACTCTTATTGGCATGTTATGCTGAAGTCAGTACGCCACATTTAGTCTTTGTAAAGGTTGTTAATGGTGTCCTCTTCACATTAAAAGCTATCAATCCAGATTATCCGACTTTTGCAGTCATGCAGATTTTTTGCCTCAACTCTCTTTTATAAGTGCCAGAGTTTGATAATCAGTGCCTACAGTTATTTTACTTACAATTTTGTATAATTTTTTTCTTTTTTACATTTGGAATTTTGAATGATTGTAAATGTTAGTTATTCTCATGTTTTAGTTGTGACAGGACCTTCGCCACATTTAACACTCCCCCACCTCTCTCTAATTTAAGATAAAATTATTATTTGCTTTTTGCCTCATTATTTAAACTTAACTTAAATCAACAAGGTTGTGATTGAAGATGAACATTTCTAGCACAGGTAAGTGTGTTGGCTGTTTAGCAGTAAAAAAAAAAAGTGTCCTGTAGGATTGTTGTTCAAATTGATGATTTTTCTGTAGTGGCCTAAGGTCGTCTCCATACTTAGCACCATAGCACATGGCTGTATACACTGGTTTTGTAAAGCAGTGTTGATAATTGTGTTTGGACGGTGTGAGCACACTGTTCTCTTTCTTTCTTTCATTCTCTCTCCCTCATCGCTACCATCAGTGCCATGCTGTAGATGTTACTTGTAATGTTTTTGGAAACATTTGTGGTGCTACTACTATTGAAACGTTTCGAATTCCTGTCTGCATAATGAACTAAATTATCAGATAAGTATTGTATGTTTTGGTGGATTTGATGTTGAATGTCAATAAACCTGACTTATGCGATGTGTACTGGAATGATTGCTTGTCTTGTAGTTTTTATGCTCAAAATTCAAAGATATCACTTGTGTTTGTCTGGTAAACATCATCATGACATACTCGGAACACTTGTACTTGTAACCTTATTACTTACTTTGAGGATAATGCCAGACAGAGAGAAGTCAAGATAATAAAGTTTCATGTTCTAACAGCTCCTAATAATAAACATTGCTTTTCCTTTGCATTGTATAAAATGTCAAAGTCAATGCCATTTTGGTAACAAGCGGAAACAAAACTCAATTGAAGCCAGCAATGTATGGACAAACATCACCGACATTCATTTGGTGAGATGCCTAAATATCCTTCTATTAGCTGTTGGATAGACCTTAAAATGTTTCTTGGATATTTTAGATCTTCTACAGTATGTACAATACCGTAGTCCTTCAACCGTTAATACTATTTGACAGCATTCTTACAGGTACGCATTTGGCAGAAACGTTTCACTGGGAATCAAACCCACCGTGTCACTACTAGAGCCAGGCTGTTCTGCTTGAGGTGAACATACATTCTGAGTATGGACCACCATTTTTAGCCACACGTCACTTTACGTTCACTATTTGTTATTGAACGTTTCAAAGCAACATGTGTAGTGCTCTGTTTTAAACGATGACCCTAATGTTACTCACAGCAGGTTTTAGCGTGCAGAAAGTAAATATGGTCTGGAATGCTTATCTGCAAGAAACTTTCACGCCTGATCCACACTTTTGTGTGTAAAGCTCCAATGCAACACCTGTCGGAGTAATTTTATGCATTTACCAAGTAAAATGTTTTCACTGCCTTATACCTCTTTTTCTACACGGAAGATTGAGTGCTCAGAGCACTCAATCATTAGACCACTAAGGTTTTTTTTTCTTTTTTTTTTTGTATTTACTTATTTTTTCTCTTTGTTTCTTTTCCTGCGTCACTATTTTTTATTACCTTATTTTTCTATCAGTAGCACCTGTCTGTATACCATTCTTTGCTGAATATGTTCCCTGTTGTTTCTAAAATGGTTATACAGTACTAGATTATAGTTCTTCAGCTTGCAAAGAACAAAACCCTTGTTGGTGCTTTAATAGAATCCTTTTAGGATGTTTTATAAAGAACCATATGTAAGTGCTTTCCTAATGCAAGTACCTTTCTAGTAATAGTTTATAACATGCATAATATACTGTAACACAGTATTCAATAAATAAATAAATAATTTAGTTTTACTAGTGGTTTACATATTTCATTTCATTAAAAATGTATATGGGTGTCATGTTTTTGTATAATACCTAGGCTCTGATCTGCACGCGCAGAAATCCTCTGATTTCCGCAGATTTTTAGCCCATCATTGAGTCTATTTATTTACTTGTGTAAATTTGTGTAAACTTATATTTATTTAGTTTTTAAATTATTTTCAGTAATATTATTGACTGAAATGAAAATGTTCATATGATTGATGTACAATACAGATTGTAAAGTAATATTTTCTGTGTTTTAGTAGATATATTGAGAGACGTGCTTTGTTTACCTACTAAGTGGATCTAATTGGATTTGTATTGTAAACATTAAATACAAGTTAAAAAGGTATTATTTTTTTTAATTTAATGTATTAAGTTTTTAGTTATGATACTCTCAAAAATTATTCTACATAAATCTACAGATTTTTTATTTTTTATTTTTTTACAAATTTCTGTGCAGAAATAGAAAAAAATGTCCGCAGACCCTCCTACTTCCAATGTAAAGTGTATGTTATTGGTTTGGGAAGATTTGTCCGGACACGGTATGGCAAGTCAATTTGACATTTAATTCATAACCCGTACTACATATTTTCATGTTACTAGTGCTTATTTTTTTAGATAGTATCTTTTCCATTAAGTACTAGTACTTATTCATTAGATGCTTATTCATTACATAATAGATATTAGGGCTTTTTAAAAATATGCTAGTGCTTACTCATTAGACACTAGTTATTTTTATAAGATACTAGTTCTTATTCATTAGATACTAATACCTATTAAATAGATACTACTTATTCATTAGGTAATAGTACTTATTAAATAGATACTAGTTCTCATTTATTAGATGCTAGTACTCATTTTAATAGTGCCTAGTAACTATTCTGTTGTTACTAGTAACAAATGTATATTTTGTCCATTGATTTCTATGGAATCTGTCATAGATATCAACTGTTCAGTTTTGACTATTCCAACTGGCACTAGTACATATTTTTATGTAGTTAATCATTAGGTACTGGTACTTATTAATTAGATAATACTTAATTAATAGATACCAGTACTTAAGTGTGAGAAACTAGTCCTTATTCATTAGGTACTTATTCATTAGATACTAGTATCTATTTAATAGTTACTCGTGCTTATTCATTAGATAGTATCTATTTAATAGATAGTGCTTATTTATAAAAATCTATATTTTACCAGTAAAATGTTTAATTGAACTCTACTCTTCCATTTGGACTAGTCATAACATAAGACAAGTAAAAAAGCAGAACTGACTAGTAAAATAAGAATTGTTACTAGTAATGGTTATAAAAGATACTAGTGTCTAATAAATAAATACTAATGAAAAACTACTAGTTTCTATTTAATAGTTTACTAGTATCTAATGAATTGGTACCAGTATCTGTTAAATAAGTACTAGTATCAATTAAATAGATACTATGTAATGAACAAGTACTAGTTCCTATTAAATAGATGCTAGTATGAAATAGTTAAGTATTAGTCCCCTAATGAATAAGTACTAATATCTAATACATAAGTACTATAGTATCTATTATGATTACTAGTATGATTAACTACTACTACATAAAATATATACTAGTCCCAGCTGTACATACTAATCAAAACTAAATTGTTAACAACAGAATAGTTACTAGGCACTATTAAAATAAGTAGTAGTATCTAATGAATAATAACTAATAAAATAACTAATGTCTAATGAGTAAGCACTAGTATATTTTTAAAAAGCACTCATTTTTAAAGAAGATGCACTATTATGTAATCAATCAGCACTATTATCTAATGAATAAGTACTAGTACTTAATGGAAAGGGTACTAGTATAAAAAATAAGCACTGTAACATGAGAATAGATACTAGTACAGGTTAGATTAAATGTCACAACTGCTTGCCATAGACGTGTGTAAGAGGCAAACTACATTCCCATATCTAGTGCCCTAAATTAGTAGAGCTCATTGGATTGAAGGTAACCCTATTTATTTTGTTTTATTTGGCTCTTTGGAGTGAAGCAGCCAATTATTTGTTTGCTTTCAGGGCCACAATGATTGCCTGCAACAGGTACAGGCCTGCAACAGGGATGGTGTGTGTATGTGTGTGCGCATGTGTGGGTCCACGTGAATCAGAGCATTTATTGATCACATTAAAAGTTCAATAATCTTTAGTTAGGAAGTTTGTGTTACAGTTTATTACATATTGGGAGGTGATGAGAATATACATACAGAAAAACACACATTTTAAAGATCATTTATAGATTGGTCTGTTAATTTGTATAGAGTGAATATATAATTTTCATTGGAGGGATTTCTCTAAAGGAATAACCCCTGAAGTGCTTTTTTTAATAGATAGTATTTCTTTTTGTTTTGTTAAATTTATGTAGACACTACATTTTTTCATTCACACCACAGTATTGTAAATTAGGACTACTGAGCTGCACGCTCCTTTACATTGTCGTTAGCCACCTCTATAATCTGTGTTAATGCCTGTAAAATCAGAAGGTCCATTTCACAATTAGTTTCGATTTCCTCGTGGTAGTTTTTCACAGGAAAGACGTGGCACATTGGAACACCAACTGCATTACTGCACCATTCCATCTGTGAGGATAAAGCATTGAATTAAAGTTAATATCAGCTGAACATGCTTGTTTGGAAATTATTTTAGAACATTATTTACCTTTTCTTTGATTTTTTTGCTGTGGTAGATTTTCTGTAAATTATCTTTCACGAGTGGACAAGTCTGATCCACATTTGTCATGACAATGACCTGGGGCAACGCTGTAAAATGTACAGAGGTGCAGGTATTCTAAATTTACACTGGATACATACTTTTTTTCCATTTCCGTTTGATGATTTTTTTAAAGGGCATTTAATATATTAAAACTTCATGTTTCAACACTAATGTACTATAAAGTTTAACTCTTTATACATTGTTTTAAATAACTTTAAAGATAAGTTTTTAAACACGCTTGTAGTTTACAAGATTGTTAAAAAATATCCTAAACTAGCTATAGAATTAGTCCTATGAAGTAATAATAAAAAGGTTAAAATGCAGTGTGTGTATATATAACTTTTACTCATACTTCCTACTGGAAATTAAGTTAAATGTAATGCATTAAATGCAGAAAACATTTCATCTATATGCAAATGGTGTCTGGTTTAAATGTTTCAAATAAAGTTTTGTGAAATAAAGGGTCAAATAATGTTTTATTGTCATTACGTGCAACAATTTATCTATGTAAAAATAAAACCACTTATTCTGACTGTACTTATACAAAATTGTATATCAAAAATAATGAATAACGTATTGCTGATAAATGAGTAAAAATTCTTGGTTTGAAGCATAGTGCTATAAAGATTTAAAATGACAAGTTTAGGCTGATGCATTGTGATCGTTATTTTTTTAATGTCAATAAATTAATGTCAATGAATTATTGAATGAAGATTTACTTCATATGAAATTTTGTGGGTGCCTTGTATAAATCAGTGTTTTTGGGAAAAATTCTTGCCAATAGTTTTTTACTCAAACAAATAAATAAATTTGAATAACTGAAAATACAAAACTTTTTATTGTTTTGATTCTTGAAAAAAAAACATTTTCTTTACAAAATTATTTTACACAATCAAAGTAAACGTTAAATTAGTCTTACCAAGATTTCTGACTTGCATTCGAATTTCTCTCATCTTTTGTAAGACATTTTCGTCAGCAAATTGGATTCTGTCAGCTGCTAAAACATACACTAGACAGAATGCCTGGTCAGAGACTTTCGGTGCTTCGTTAAAGTTTCCATCCCCAGGAGACAGTGGTTTTCCTGGATTAAACTGATCAAGACAGAGACCATTCTGACACCAGTGTAAAATATGCCTTAAGACAGTATTTTAAAGCTTTATTGTTGTTTACCACATGACCAAGTTTGACGTGGCCATGAATGGCTTTAACGATGTCCTCCACTGGGCAGCCTTGCATAGGTCCTGTTTCCAGGCCCATGACATCATTGAAGACGACCGGCAAACTTGAATTTCCAGATTCAATTTCAAATGATTTGTACTGCATTAACAATACATATTAAATGACAATTAAAACAAGAACAGATTTAAAATTTGCTGAAAATGTATTATTATTAAAAATGCGGAAAAACCTACTTCAACTGTGAAGCTTTTTCCACCAATCCTGTCACTCAATGCACTGCTGGTTATTCTTCCTTTGAAGGCGTTATTCACAAAGTTTATAAAACTGGATTTTCCTGAACCACAGGGACCAACAACTAACACCCTCAAACATTTCAGATCAGTTCTGCTTGGTTTCATCTCTTTAATATGTTTTATTAAAGAGTCTTTTTTGTCCGTCCTTAAAAAATTATAATTCAGATTCTGTTAGAAAATTTTTAACTGTGGTTTAAGTCAACTTGTGCTAAAAATGTATAAAACTAACCGCCATGTCATGTTTCTCCATGGGTTATCCAATTCTGTAAAAGATCAAATCTTCCACTTTAAGCTGACAGATTGCTTATATACATACGTAATCAGATCATTGATTTTGATTTAAATGAGAGACTCACCAAGTTTGGAAAAATAGTTGCCCATTTCATCCAAGCAATGGTAAAATCTCCAAAATAATTAAAGGTAGAGGAATATAATGACAATGCAGTAAGTCAGAGCAATTATGACACAGATTTAAACAACTCATTGCACATGATCCATATTTAACACAAACAAGAAATCTTGTATTTTCAGTAGACTTTGTTGAGCTTTTCTTTAATAAATGTTGAACTCTCTTTTTTTTCCATCCATCTTTTTTAGTTTTAGAGCAAATGTGTTTGTTGGTACATCCCCTTAAATCAAATTACAAATATTTCGTCCAATATAGTTTTCTTAAATGAAAAAAAAAAACACATTTCTTGTCTAAATCAAATTAAATTATAGACAATTAAATCCGTAAAGCAACTTGAACTGCCTATTGCACAAGATATACTCACCAAATTCTCATGTGTACAGGTACTGTAGACTTAAACATGTAACCTAACTTAAATACTGCAAATTCATTCACTTTTACTTTCAGTTTAAACAAACACACACCTATATTCCATTCAAAACAGCCTACCTGCCCAAGGTAGTGTTGATGTGTCATGTTGATGTGTTATGTTTGTGCCAAAATATTGATGTCATGTCATGTTGATGTGGTTTTCCGCCTTCCTTTTCAGCCAAAATTTAAAATTTGACTTATTTTTTTCAAATACACTTTTTTTATACAATCTTTTCCTGATGATCTCAGAACCCAGAAAATATTTTCACTGTGAGTTCCCTTAAGATTCATTTTGCTTTTTATATGTTTGAATAAAAAAAGTCTGTGGTAATCTTAACTCTAAATGGACGGAAAATGTATCTTTGATGCTATATAAAACATGTTTCTAATCTCATGTTTCTAATACATATTTTACTCATTTTAAATGTCAAGACTTGCAATCATTTCTTACTAATTTCCTTATTTTTAGCCATACAAAACAGCTTGTTATGTGTTTTAAATAAAATTTTCTTATTATATTGTTTTAGTTGTTATATATTTTTATACACACTTGCCATATAGGGCAAATAGTTTAACCGTTTACTGCCATTGGTTTTCATTTACCCAGAACAGCAAACGAATGAGAAGTCTTGAAACATTCAAAGATAAGAGCTTCCACATTTACAAAATAAAGTGGATAAGATTGAGATATTTCTCATCATGTTTGGGGTGCAAACAAAATGTTGTGTTTGTGTAGAGTAAAATGTTCAAGCGTATTGTCAAATTATGTTTATCACAGATATCAAAAACCTTTTATAAAACTCAATTAGAAGCACTGCATCAAATCTTTAAAATATGAACACTGTACCAAGCAGTGTTTAGTGCTCAGCTTAAATATTTTTCGCCTTGTTTTATAGTTGAACACTCAAAATTAATATTTAGATCTAATTAGCTTATATTCAAATTAGTGTTACATTATACTGTTAAAATGATCTCATGAAATTGTAGGTTCATATGTGGTGACCCCTTAATGGACTCTTCAGAGGCCCCGTTTAAACTTTATTTAGCTGATAACCATGTAAAAAAAAAGTAACGCTTTGTTGCACCGTGGCGCCCTCAGAAGATATTTATTTATCTAAAGCAGTGACAATTTTAAAAATAATTCTGATAACGTAGTAATATTTGCTAAGCCACTGGCTACCTATACAAAGCATTTTTTAACCATTCAGACTTAAACACTTAAGAAACTTTTTTATATTCTAAAGTTATTAGACTTGTTATTTAATTGTTGATTTTAAAACGATATACTTTTGGTGTATTTTAAAGTTAGTAATTATAACTTGATGTAAAAAACATGCAATGTTTGCAATGTGTGTGTGACAAAAAGACCACTAGTTTGCAGTACCATCTTGTTTTTAAGCATGTTCAGTTTAGTGGTGTTGTTCTCTGTGAATAAAAAACAAGTAAAAGATTAAAGTTGCAGTAGGTGATCTTCCACAATGCTAACTGGTTAGCATAAATCTCTGAACCACAGTCCCTCCCCTGCCGTTCAGAACCACGCCTCCTGAAACACGAGCATGAGCATCTTAAAGATGAAAGCAGAACCCTCTCTCATGTGTTAAAAGTGACTAGTGCTTGTCCAGTGGCGTGCAGGAATTACACTCATTACTAAGCCATATACATGCTATTTCAGAGCGAATATTCAGAGTAGCATGGTAAACAATATAGGGAGTGTGTCACAGGTTGTCATTGTTCAAAAATGAACCAATGTGATGTGAATATAAAACCAACTTCACCTCAGTAAAGCAGGATAGGTGGAATAGCACTATTTACTTATGTTTTGATGTTAAACTAAATAATAAACTAAATATTTTATGCCTTACCCATAACATAAACATACATTTAGACCAATTACTTTCAACCAGCACAACAAAAAATGTTTCTGAAGACAATAACCTACTGCACCTTTAAATGTTGATTCTGCATACTGATTATCTGGCTGAAAATTATTTAAATTAGTTTAAGAAATGGTCAGGTTAAAATCCTGTTTTTATTACAGAAGTACAATGTTTACACACAAAATGTGTACTTTTAGTAAATATTACTTGGTCTGAATTGACTTCAATAATGGCAAAATCAAAATATGGATATTTCACTGATAAAGACACAAAGGAATCAATGTACTTTGACAAAGAAGTGCTTTGGAAGAAGATTTGCTTTAATGAATGAAAGAAAAATACATCATTAGGAAGGATGATGTGGTCTAATTAATCATAGAGATGAGAAATAAAGATCCTAATCTTCTCTTGCTGTCTGAAAACATGTCACTGACCTGCACAGAACAGGAATAAAAAGATGGTGGTCAGATTCAAACAGATAAAAAAATGAAGTATGTTCTAAATATTATTTATTATCATTAAAAATGTTGTGTGGTAAGTGTAAATTGAGTATATATATATATATATATATATATATATATATATATATATATATATATATTAGGGCTGTCCAAAAATTAATCATGATTAATCACATCCCAAATAAAAGTTTGTTTTGACATAATATGTGTGTGTTTTATATATATTTATTATGTATATGTGATAAACACATTCATAGAAGCCAAAACTATATATAAAAAAGTTACATCAAAGTAGTTAAATCATATTCAAATGTAAAATTTGAATCACACACATATATTTTTTATATATCTAAATATAAACCAATATTTTATCAAGTATATGCATGTGTGTATTTATATATTCATACACTCTAAAAATAAATGGTGCTAAATAGCACCAAAACTGGTTCTTTGGTCGTAACGAGGGGGGAACCTTTTTTGGTGCTATACAGCACCTTAAAAAAATAGGTGCTATATAGTACTTTTGTCAAATGGTGCTATATAGCACTTATATTTTAAGGTGCTCATAATGTTACTTTACCCTTTCCGCAAATAAAACCGGCATAAGAGTTATGCGAATTAGCTATAAGAACAAGTGCTTACCAGTAGTAGTGGTGCTATATAAACACCCCAAAGAACCACTGAAAAACCTTTATGGTGCTTTAAATGTTCTTTACACAGTAAAAGTGCTATATAGCACCCT
>CAIGQQ010006266.1:0-16421 GCA_903798035.1 Danio albolineatus | reverse complement strand
AAAATGACTAATTTTCATTCATTGATTCATTTTCTTTTCAGCTTAGTCCCTTTATTAATCCGGGGTTGCCACAGCGAAATGAACCGCCAACTTATCCAGCATATTTTTACACAGCGGATGCCCTTCCAGCCGCAACCCATCTCTTGGAAACATCCATACACACACATTCCCACTCATACACTACGGACAATTTAGCTTACCCAATTCACCTGTACCGCATGTCTTTGGACTTGTGGGGGAAACCGGAGCACCCGGAGGAAACCCACGCAACCACGGGGAGAACATGCAAACTCCACACAGAAATGCCAACTGACCCAGCCGAGGCTCGAACCAGCGACCTTCCTGCTGTGAGGCGAACGTGCTACTCACTACGCCACCATGGCGCCATGACTAATTTTAAATAAGCTAATTTAATTCATTGTTACTCAATCCATTTTTGTTAAATTTAATTAATAATATTGCTTGTAATCTGTTACCTCAATTTTATTGAGTAGATATGGGGTAGTTTCCCAGAGATGGGTTGTGGCTGGAAGGGCATCCGCTGCGTAAAACAAATGCTGGATAAGTTGGCGGTTCATTCTGCTGTGGCGACCCCGGATTAATAAAGGGACTAAGCCGAAAAGAAAATGAACGAATGAATGATATGGGGTATTATTTTTTTTACAGTGTATGGATGTTTCCCAGAGATGGGTTGCGGCTGGAAGGGCATCCGCTGCATAAAACAAATGCTGGATAAGTTGGTGGTTCATTCCGCTGTGGCGACCCCGGATTAATAAAGGGACTAAGCCGACAAGAAAATGAATGAATTCATGTTTCACCAGTATCGAAAAAAAAAATGAATGAATTACAAAATAAATCATGTTTCAAGCTATTTCATGTATTGTGTGTTGTTAACATAAACAGTCAATTTTAAAATAAAATAAAATTAAAATTAAAATCAGGAAAACAAAAGCAAAGCACTCTCCTTCATGTTGTTTGAGAATTTTACCTGAATGTTTCAGCGTGACATCATTCAGTTGACTTTTTGTCGCCTTTGAAAAACTCACAACATTTTCTCAGACCTGCTAGGTCAGGGCGCGGGGAATGGCACAAGTTAAACAAAAACGCACCATTCATTCGTTCATTTTCTTTTGGATTAGACCCTTTATTAATCCGGGGTCGCCACAGCGGAATGAACTGCCAACTTATCCAGCATATTTTTTACACAGCGGATGCCCTTCCAGCCACAACCCATCTCTGGGAAACATCCATACACACTCATTCACACACATACACTACGGAAAATTTAGCCTACCCAATTCACCTGTACCACGTCTTTGGACTAGTGGGGGAAACTGGAGCACCCGGAGGAAACACGCAAAAATGCACCAATTGCAACTAATTAAGAACATTTGGTATACAGTTAAAGGGGATGTAAATACATGTAAATGAAGAAAGTCTAATCAGCAAACAAGTGCGTATACCAAGGGCATACGCAATTATTGATCCTCAGAAGTTGTCATAGCCTACCCAAACAGCTCGTGGAAAAAAGCAGGCATACCGAGTATACGTGCGTATATCCCCGACTACTCCACTGGTGCATACAGTTCCTACTATATTTTAACATGAATAATTATGTGACTACCTTGACTGGTAACGGCGTCTCTATTGATAATTGTTGATGATTGTTGATGATAACTGTTGTTGTCATGCCGTTGTCGAGCAGCTTCGGGTTTCCAAGCAGCTCAACTTAACAACCGACGTTAGGGCAGAGTGTTGTTTGCAGCGCCATCAGTTGGTGAAAATCACCTGTACCTAATCAGGGCCACGCCACGTCCTGGTCAGCACGAATCACATAAAAATGTCAGTAGCCTACATATTATTCCTCCGTGCACAAAATAAACTTTTTAGATGTGTAAACAGTGCGGCATACACAAGTTTATTAAAATTACTGTGCGGATGTTAATTATGATACACTTTAAATTAGCCAAGATACTAGAATTCCTACCCTAATTAAACCCACCTGAACTAAACGTGCTGTATCCGAAATGGCCCCTATCTACCCTACATTAGTCCACTAATATAATGAGGAATACCTTTTTTGTGGAACATGTATTGTATAACAGAAAGATTTGGTAGCCTACACATCATTTACAACAACAATCATTAGATTATTTAGTCAGTGGCGCCTGCAGCTGTAGGCATTGTGCGTACCTACCACGCAAAGGCGCGAATTAATGCCGCTTTATACTTCAGGGATCACCAAACTTATTCTTGGTGGTCCGGTGTCCTGCAGATTTTAGCTCCAACCCTAATCAAACACACCTGAACAAGCTAGATACTATTGGAGCTCTCGCTAGGTACACTTGATCCCTGATATACTTGCATGATGGGAGATGGGGTAAAGAAATTGGCTTTAGTTTTATTGACGGTTTTTCTGCACACTAAAAATTACAATTCAGATAGCTAGGATTGTTTATAACAGGGTGCAAAAATTAGTAAACTCTCTTTAAAACAGCTAAACTTAATTGGGACATTTGCCAAGAGGCCTAAAACTGAGACAAATAGCCTATTGCTTCCCCACACAGGGTGAAAACTGCAGTCTCATCAGCACCTGAGCCAGGGGAACTTCAGGCCCAGCCTGTGTCTCATTCATCAGACAATTGTGATCCAGCTGCGCAGCCTCCTCGCATGGAAGTGCTACCATTCAAGGTGTTTTAAACAATTTTAGGAATAAGGGATGATGGGGCGGGGCAGGGCCGGATTAACCAATGGGCATTATGGGCTTGGGCCCAGGGGCCTGTGCGCACTTGGGGCCCCTGCAAGGAGGCAAAAAACGCTGACTTTGGATGATTTGAATGAATGAATGGTGTAGCTCGTTAAGCGTATGGCAACATATTTTGATGCAATCGATCATGAACCTGGTTCGAATCCAGTGCCTGATGAACACATTCTTTTTTTTCCCCCACTACACATCATCACGAGGGGGCGCCACGGTGGCCTAGTGGGTAGCACATTCGCCTCACAGCAAGAAGGTCGCTGGTTCGAGCCCCGGCTGGGTCAGTTGTCATTTCTCTGTGGAGTTTGCATGTTCTCCCCGTGGTTGCGTGGGTTTCCTCCGGGTGCTCCGGTTTCCCCCACAAGTCCAAAGACATGTGGTATAGGTGAATTGGGTAAGCTAAATTGTCCATAGTGTATGAATGTGAATGTGTGTGTGTGTATGAATGTTTCCCAGAAATGGGTTGCGGCTGGAAGGGCATCCGCTGCATAAAAAAAAATGTATATGCTGGATAAGTTGGCGGTTGATTCCGCTGTGGCGACCCCAGATTAATAAAGGGACCAAGCCGACAAGAAAATGAATGAATGAATCATCAGGAGGAACACAAGTAGGAATCATCTATAAGTGTGTATATTATGGAAGACTTAGATCCAGAAGAAGAACTGGATCGGAGAGGTGTTATATACAAATCATATGCATTATAAGTTTTTAGAAGTTATACATTAAAATTATACATTAAAATACCCTTAAATATAAATGTTTACTGCTGCTTCAGTGAACTTGAACAAGTATATAAAATCCATTAGTTTTTACTAGTTTTATTAGTGTTTTTTTCAAAAGTGTGCTTTAAATGCTTTAAAAATAACTAAATTTTTTGTATATTAGAAATAAATGAACTGTATATCATTTATCATTTAATGCAGGCAATACCTTATAGATTCATTTTATTTTAAAATATTTTAATAATAATAAAACATTTTTTTTATTTAACTATATGGGTGCAGCCAGGTAGGGGCCCTACAAGACGAAGATCGACCTCAAGCTGAAAACTACTGACCTAAGCACGATCGCCCACAGCAGGAATGTTAACTCGAGAGAGAGAGCCATTCTCCATGTTGATTGGCCACATTCTCCTCACAGACAGTAAAGATGCAGCTAGATCAACGAGTAATTTTAAATGACATAAAATTCTGAAATCATCGTACCTTATAGGATTTTTCTCATTATTTATGGTACAGAAGTCGAAATTATCATGCGTCTGACAACGCTGAAGGAACTTGACCTGATATGTATTGACGTTAAGATGCACCTGCATGTTCAAATAAATAGGCAGACCTGTAAGGATTTGAGAAAATTACAAGATAACCTTGATTTGCTGCTCCAAGATACACTTCTGATGATGGACAGGAATTATCATTATCATATTATAAGTGTAATGCATTTAAATTTAGTGGGCCACATTAACCTTTCTTTTGAGCCAGACAAAAGGGTTAGTGTTTAATTTCCTTAATTACCATCAGGGTCAGGATTCCTTTCCCCAAACTGAGGCCCCGTTTACACTAGTGCGTTTTAGTTTTAAAACGGCGTTTTAGCATGAAAAGCATCCACACTAGCCATTCACCCAAGCGTCTCTCAACAGATCTCCCTCCACACTACGCCAGCAGATATCACGTGACCATTTGCGCACTCTGGGCATGTGCGTTCAAGTATAAACAGGAAGCATGTGTCTCGCTCGGCATTTGGTTATTGTTAGTCAACAAACGCTGGTTGAACGATGAACGCGATGGCAAAGAAAGCAAGAGAGGTCTTTTTGAGGACAGACGACGAGGTCGAGTTGTTACTTAAAGTAACAAATGAATATAAAACATCCATGGCTATCGAAAATACAGTGTTTACAGTGAAGGCTGGTCTGCCGTCTGCCGGTGGGGTTATAGCCATGTGCGCTTGACGAATAAGGGAAGGATACGCAATGACCCAAAAGCCCCAATCACGTAGCGAATCTCAACAGCCACGCCTCCGTTTTCAAAGGTCTCCGTTTCCCTCAATCCACACTGAGACGCAGCAGCAGCATTTTAGAATGAAAACGGCCTCTCCAGCGTTTCCAAAACGCTCTGTTTTCACGGCTTAAAAACTCCGGCGTAGTGTGGACGGATGGCGTAACCATAGCAAAACTTATGCGTTTTAAAACGAAAACGCACTAGTGTAAACGGGGCCAAAGAAACACCACTTTTCTTTTTTGAGAGTATAGAACTATACATAGTGCATAAGTGCATAGTGTATAGTGTGTCATTTGGGACGCAGCTAATGACTTATGCTAAGCTAAGCTAAAAGTGCTCTCTCCAGACTTGGAGATCGGATGAATGGATTCAAAAATGGTTCAAATTCACTGTTGAACTTAATGCGACTTGTAAAATGAGCCTATTATCAAAAAAGCAAACCCTCTATTTTCAAAAAACCCCACAGGTGGTGTTTGAGAGAAACGCCTACACTCTTAAAAAAAAAGGTTCCTTGAGGTTCTATATAGAACCCCGGGGTTCTATACTTGGCCAGTAGAACCTTTTACCCAAAAAATGGTTCTATTTAGAACCCTTTGAGTGCAAAGAACCTTTTTGATTAAAATGGTTCTATAATGTGGGATTTATAACATAATTATATAGTAAATATTATAAATAATAATAAGCTATAACACAGAGAGACAAAGCTTTTTGAGTCAAAACCTAATAAAATGACTGCTATGGTCAAAAACCTAATCAATGTATGATGGGATTTTTGTTTAACGCAGGTTTGTACATTACCATATAACTAATATTTATATATGCTTAATATTTAACATTTTTGACGAATTATTTTGTGAAATTAATTAAATAACCAGTTTGTTCAGACTGTACAGTGTGTTGTTATGGTTTAATAAATTGTTTTAAAGTAATAATCATGAAAAAGCCCTCTGGTGACGTCATTCATTGGTGGACTGATGGTGAAGAGCCTGGAGAGTGACGGTTAATTTTTGAAAAGGAGAACTCCGCTTTTGCAGCTCCGTCATTCAGGTACGTTATTACTCTTTTAAAACTATAATAATGAAATATTTTGTATTACGGGGTAATGTTTCTCTTCCCTTGTGTTATATGGTGACAGACTGAATAAGGGGTAACGTTAATATGGATTAATACTGTGCTTGTAAGTTTCTGATGGTCTCTGTCGACAGCCTTCCCTTCAGAAATCTGTGTCAAGCTGACTTTGCCCTGCTTTTTGTTCGAAATAAGTTACAGTTTCGCTTTATTTGTTTGTCAGTATTAATTAAAATATCAATAACAATAAAACAGGTGCGTTATTCGATGGCGGGCATTGAGAGGCAGCGTGAAGCGCGTGCACGCTCTTTTAATGGTAACTTCTTATGAGCCGATTTCCGCTTTCGTGCAGTTTTTATCTCCAACCTTGAACAAACAAGTACTCCCAGCTTGTTCGTGTGTGAGTTTAGCCGAGTTTAACTCGGGCTAAACTCTGTAAAGTAGTGTACACGCCGGCTAGTCTGCATTAAAACCGCAAGGGAGCATGTCGCGCTCGTGCCCCGCCCGAGTCTATGCACGCGCCCGCCCGCCCGAGTCTATGCACGCGCTATTGTGATGATTGCTAAGTGTATTATTGAAACCTTTTAAAGCCAAAACATATTTTAATAATTCATAGATAATAGATCAGGTGTTATTTATGAAGGACATACAAACATGCAGGCTAAATGTATTGTGAAATGTTGAACCTTGTTAAATATAGGCTACATATATGTATATATTGTGCTAAATAAGTTTAAAATTCATATTTTAATGTATATCTTTCTTTTCTTCAAACAGCCTGGAAACTGAACTGCATCGTAAATCTTGTGCTCGGTATGTATTATTGCTTTTAATTCTAAACAAACTGTATTAAGTATTATGAAATGAATATTATAAAAGACTTTAACATTGTATTGTAACCTGGGCTGCAGGACACAAATAGCTTTGAAGAGGAAGGATCCCAGCTTAAAGAAGGACATGCGTTACATCCATAATTGTGACACAATTATCATCAACAAGGACACCTGGTAAATATTGTATTTTATAACATGCATATGTCAGACTTGGTTGTTGTGTACTGAAATAATATATTTATCACAAAAATGTTCCATTACTTATTGCTGCTGTTTGTACAGTGAGAATATTAAGGTCATTGCTTATTAAAAAGTCCTGCAAAGAAAATATGTTTTAAAAGAAAGTGTAAATTTGCCTACAGGATACCTTGTTGGAATGTCTGCAAAACAAATTTAAAAATGAAAGGATTTCAGTGGTGAGCTCATCAATCATCTTGCAAAATGAAACAAATTAATGGGATGAAAAGGAAGTGAACTGTACTCTGAGGAACTTAACACAAGGCAAGTTCAGTTCAATACATTTTATGCCAAAGGTAGATTAATTCTGTATTATAAATTCATATTTACACACTCTAAAATGCTGTCTTCCTACCTCAGATTGTGATGGACCTGGAATGCGACACCAGATACTCATAAGTCAAGAACCGAATGAAACACCCTTTTCCAGAGTACAGATTATGGAGGGGTTTGCAGAACTAATGGAGCAGTTTCTTCTTCTTGGAGTGCCACAGCTTGTGAGTAAACACTGTTACATTGTGTGCCAAATAGTTTTGCGTCCATGATGACTTTAAGAAACTTGTATTGCTGAAAATATGTCATTCGGAAACTTACACATGAAGTAAACAAAATGTTTTTTTGCATTTAGGATGCTGCATAGAAAACTTGGTAAAGAACACAGAAACATCTTTAAAAGAAATGGCCCAAAAAGGGACAGAAAGAAGGAAGTGCTCCATGACAGTCTCATTGGACCAGCAGAGGAAACCGCAGAAGGTAACTACACACTATACTACATACTATTTGCCCCAAACACACACACACACACTCACACACACTTTAATTGTATTGATTATAACTGTAACTCTATTTGATGACATGTTAATTGGTTAAAAGTACTCAACATTAAAATATTGTTTTACAGAAATCCAAAGGTCCTACGCCATCCAGGATTCAGCAGCTCTCCTGATTCCACCAAGGCTTGAAGTGTCAGTATTACAATGGAAAACACTCACTCGCTATCCTTCTACTTCCTCATTTATCAGAGGCACCACAGAGGAGTGAATCACCAACTAATCTGCCCTTTCCAGCCACAACCCAGCACTTGGAAACCCATATACTCTCTCATACAGTAGATCTACACACATTCACTCACTATGGCCAATTCACCTATACCGTACACATGCTTTTGGACTGTGGGGTCAACAGGAGCACCCAGAGGAAACCCACATGAACACTGGGAGAACTTGCAAACTCCACACAGAAATGACAACTGGCCCAGTCGGGACTCGAACCAGTGACCTGCTTGCTGTGAGGTGACAGTTCTAACCAGTGAGCCACTGTGCCACCCATGGACAAAACTATTTACCTTATAAGAGAGGCTGACAGACATGGACATGCTACAGGTTGTGGAATGGCTGTTTGCAGTGTTTTGTCTAATCATTCTGCAATGTTTTAGTGATGTTTCTTATTAAATTATGTATAAAAATGGATGTTGTGATGACCAATACATGCAGGTACCATCCACTTTTTGAAATTGTAGTGTTATTTAATAGATGTTTTGATTGTTTGTGTATTGTTTCCATCTGCATTGTGATATATTTCTCTTCCGTTTAGAGATGTGTGAAAGTGAAGCACTGTATTTGTTCAAACAGTAAAAAAGCTTATAAAAGTGAAGTCATTACAATAACAGTGTTGAATGCCATTAAAGGTAGATCTGCTGTCCAATGCAAAGTATGCAGAGGTGCAATTTTAAATATTTAAAAAAATATTTTGTATAATGAATTGAATAAATTTAAACAATTTGAATTGTCTGGATTGGTTTTATTTTTTATTTATTAATAAGTAACAATAATTCAATAATAAATAAAAAGAACCCTTAAATGGTTCTAAATAGAACCATCTAACTTGAATTCAAAGAACCATTTGGGGTTCTATTTAATGAACCCTTAAAATGGTTCTATATAGAACCTTTTTGGGGTTCCATATATGAAGCGCTTCATAGAACCGTTTTTGGTTCTATATTGAACCGTTTGTTTTAAGAGTGTATTATTCAGACTGCCTGAAAAAGGGAACATAATGGGAAGATCTCACACAAGCGTTTGGCCTGGTTGGGGAAGGACGGTTTGTGACGTCGCTCACAGGTGCTCATTTGGATTGAGGTCTGAGGCCTTGAGCATAAAACTTCTCATAGTTTCCATAGTGATAGTTTGCCTACTTGCAAAAAACATATAAAGCCCCGCATTAAGCCCTAATGCCCTGCCTCCCTTCATTTGCATAGTTTTGTGTGCACGTCCATGAACTCTTGGATTCACTCCAGCTCTTCCATTGAAGCAGCCTTAAACGGTGGTTAAACTGCCTTGGGTTGTTCATCGTAAGCACATGTACACTTCCGCGTTTCTCAATGAACTTGTTTGCAGGAACAAAGGAAGTTTCAAAGGAGAAAAAACCCTCAACTGACTAAAATTGAAATGGGTAATTTATATTATGAAGATTACATCAGAGTGAGAAACCAAATAGGCTTTAAAATCATCATCATCATCAAAAAAAATAAATAAATAAAACACATAAAATTAAATAAATGTCATACATTTATATACATTTTTACCATGGTTAACAGAAAACACCTGCAATTCTCTGTAACAGTTGTTTATATAACACCAAATCTTGTCCGGGCATGTTTAGGACAATTATTTAATGACTTTTAGAATTGAAAGATCACAGTGTATTTTAAATCTTTATGTTTCACCACAGGTGCGCCACGGTGGCGTAGTGAGTGGCACGTTCGCCTCACAGCAAGAAGGTTGCTGGTTCGAGCCCTGGCTGGGTCAATTGGCATTTCTGCATGGAGTTTTCGTGTTCTCCCTGTGGTTGCATGGGTGCTTCGGTTTCCCCCACAGTCCAAAGACATGTGGTAAAGGTTAATTGGGTTGGCTAAAATTGTCCGTAGTGTATGAGTGTGAATGAGTGTGTATGGATGTTTCCCAGAGATGGGTTGCAGCTGCAAGGGCATCCGCTGCGTGAAACAAATGCTGGATAAGTTGGCGGTTCATTCCGTTGTGGCAACCTCAGATTAATAAAGGGACTAAGCTGAAAAGAAAATGAATGAATTAATATTTCACCACTATCTTTCAAACCAGTTTTAATCCATGTGTTAATTTCATCAATGCATTGACAGAGGGTGTCAATGGGGCTGTAGTCGAATCATCCATTGTTATTTCAAGCCTTTTTGATAGGATTTTGATCCTTTTTGAAGTTTCACATGTTGTATTTTCACATACTTTAAAAAAAATGTAGATATATTACGCTGTACACTATTGTCGCCTATCCAAGTTTTAGGAACAACAATCCTCTCGACTTCTAGTTGATAATTTGGTATCAGAAGTGGCTTATATGAAAGGCAAAGAACAGTGTAGATTACACTGAATTTGCCAAAATAAAATATGATCATGTCTTTATTTTTAATTCTTTAAGTAGAACAGTAATGTCTAGGCCCACACGGAATCTGCGCGCACAGAATTCCGCAGATTTCCGCAGATTCTTAGCCCATCATTGATTCTGTTTATTTACTGGTGTAAATGTGTGTAAATTTATATTTATACAGTTTTCTAATTCATTTCAGTAAAAATATTGATTAATATGAAAATATTCATATAATTTATTTACAACACAGTTTGTAAAGTATTATTTTCTGTCTTTTAGTAAACATTTTATACGAGAGACTTGCTTTGTTTACCAAATAAAGTGGATCTAATAAGATTCACATTGTAAACATTAAATAAAAGTTAAAAAGGTGTTACTTTTTATTTTATATATTAATTTTTTTGTTATGATGTCCCTAAAACAATTCCGCATAAATCCGCAGATTTTTAACAAAATACTCTGCAGAAATAGCAAAAAATGTCCACAGATTCCGTCTGGCCCTAGTAAGGTCTGACTTTGCTTAGACAGAAGTCTTGTCACTTAACAGAAATAATGTCCAGTATAGAATAAAAAGTCATGCTGCAGTGGAAAAAGAGTTAATATTGTGTATGACTCCTATGAGCTCAGAGGGCTGCATCCATACATCTCTGCAATGACTCAAATAACTTATAATTAAAGTCATCTGGAATGGCAAAGCAAGCGTTCTTGCAGGACTCCCAGAGTTGATCAAGATTCTTTGGATTGATCTTCAGTGCCTCCTCCTTCATCTTAGTCCAGACATGCTCAATAATGTTCATGTCTGGTGACTGGGCTGGCCAATCCTGGAGCACCTCGACCTTCTCTGCTTTCAGGAGCTTTGATGTAGAGGCTGAAGTATGAGAAGGAGCGCTATCCTGCTGGAGAATTTGCCCTTTCGTGTGGTTTGTATTGTAATGGGCAGCATAGATGTCTTGATACCTCAGACTGTTGATGCAGCCATCCACTCTGCAGATCTCTCGCATGCCCCTGAATGTAACCTCAAACCATAATTTTTCTTGTTCACCAAACTTGACTGATTTCTGTGTGAATCTTGTGTCCATGTGGGTTCCAGTAGGTCTTCTGCAGTATTTGTGATGATTGTGATGCAGCTCCAACAGATGATTCATCAGAAAAATCTACCTTCAGTCACTTTTCCGAATGATCAACTAGAAGTCAAGTTATTATTTGTTGCTCTTACAACTGGGATCGATGACAAGAATTTTGCCAGGCAGTGTAGTGTCTTGTTGGTTTAATGACATTTATAGCAAAAGACACAAAAACTTACATATTCAAATATTCCTATGCTTGCAAAAAACAGCTATTAGAAGAGATGAGAATACAGATAAGAGATGAGAGAGGCGTCTTCGACAGAGGTTGAAGAGGTCAAGGATGACATACTGAAGCGGGTCAGTTATCTGCTGGTGCTAAAGGAGGATATAGACACTCCTAACCAATCATTTCAATCGAAAGCTGGAAGCATGGGAGCGTTATCTTCAAAGGAAGGTATTCGTCACCAGCTAAAAAAAACAAACATGGATTTGAGGGACAACCCTGAGGGACTGGCCAAATGTTGATGAACATTTTTAAAGACATACAACAGGCTACCTTGATATAGATATACCCAAGTATATCAGCGGTAATAACTTATAACATAAAAGGCACACCTGTATTCAAAGGCTTCACTACTGTATGAAAGGCTGGAACGTACAGACCAGCAGCGTGCTTAGATTTCTGTGTACTGCAAGTCTCAACGGAGAATAAAGGATTTTTTTGTTTTGTTCTTGTATTTATTTTATTAATCTCTTACTGGATTTATTTCATTAATAAAAGTGTATTTCATTAATTTTCTTCCTGAGTGGACATTGGCTTCATTCGCAGAACCTTATGAATCTAATTATTCTTTGAAAGACAAGACAAAAGATGGTCCTTAAAAAAACTCTTAAGAAATATACAGTAGTGAAGAGAGGATGCTGGTTTCTTCATTTAATTAGGGTATTAATTAGAGTCGGGAATAATTCCCAGAAGCCATAATTTGAACGGCATTTACACTTTTGTTAGTCTGTTTTTTTATTATCCCGAGGTCCCCATAATCCTGGACCAGGCCGTATCCAGAGCAGATGCTGTGGCGGTCATGGAGGAGCGGAGAGCATGAGATTGAGGAGAAATGGTCCTGCCCAACTGAGCCTGGTTTCTCTTGAGGTTTTTATCCATTACTTTGGTCATTTGTTCCTCGGCACTGGCTTGCTTGGTTTTGGGACTTGAGGAGCTGCGGATTGATGGATTTGCTCCTCAAGCCGCCTTTCCACTGTACACGACAAACGACAAGCAACAGACCGGAAGTCATTCATTTCCAATGGAGAGTAGTCCGGGAGCTGCATGGAGTTCCGATCATCTCCGTATGCGGAAAATTCGGATCCGATTTGAGCTGCGGATCCGTTGAAATATTTGAACTCCTGCGACTAGACCGTATGCGACCGGCCGACCGGAAGTGATGTATTTCAGTGTTGTCCAAGCAGGTCTGTGCGCGCGAGATGAGAAATAGGGTTTTTTCATTATTTTTTGGAATCAGAAAATGTCTGTATTAAAAAAAAACATTTCTATTCATAAATGAGTAATAAAAATATTATTATAGACATTTTTAGCGGCCTGAGTTTCAGTATTCATTTATTCATTCATTCATTCATTCAACCATGGTTAACACAAGGAGAATAAAGGCTCTTGCACTTCTATTTCGGACACTGCGAGAATCAGCGTCTCCCCCTTGGTGCCCTACAACACTGAAAATACTGTGCGACTGCCACAAGGGGGCGTATTCCGACAGTCGTGTCCAAATGTCGTGTGCAGTGGAAAGGCGGCTTCAGTGTTTAGACTTTCAGCAGTGAAAATGAAACCGCACTGAACTGAACTGACACAGTTTCAGTTTACTACAACTACTATGTTAAGCTGCTTTGACACAATCTACATTGTAAAAGCACTAAAGAAATAAAGATGAATTGAATTAAATTGAATGTTAAATGAAGGCATCCAGCACAACTGATTAATCTTTGATGTTTTTCCCTTATTATTCCATCTAAAATCACTTTTGTTCATTCAATTTAATGTAAAAACCAAAATGAGATGTCACTGTTGAACAATATAGGACATTGTCAGGGTGGATTAGTGTGAAGCATTGTCTAGGATGAAATTAGACAGCAGATTTGCTCCTGCAATGGACATTTGTGACACATACAGTATTCTGAATTAAGGTATTACTATAAAGAAAAATACACGCAGAGAACTCAAATAGCTGTTTTCTGTAAATGGCTTTATTATTTTGTATGTTCTGGTATCATGGCTTCATTGTAAGGTATTTCCAGACGAGTGTCTCAGGGCAAATTAATGACAACACCGAAAACAAAAAGATTGTCTTGGCAAATTGTGCTGTTCAAACGCCCCTCGGTCAGATTTTTGTTTTTTCTTGCTGGCATTAGTCCTGTAGTGTCATTTGTGGAGCAATACCAATGGCAACCACTGACATTTGTCACAATACTCTTACTTTTGTCTTCTCAGCAGATCAATGTCGACCAAAAACATCTAAAAAGTACCACGGATGAAAGAATTGGAATATGATTAATACTCGATATGTCAATGTGTGTTTCCTACAGCGCGTCCTGAATCCTCGTGTTACTGGATTAAACATCATTACAATCTATGTGGAGTTATAAAGATGGAGAGAGGAGTCTACATGAACTGAAGAGGTGAAAGTCTCCATGATGCTACGTTTCTAGAAAAGCTATCAAGGAAAAAGTCTGGTTAAAACAAAAAATTCACATGTTTTTGCTCGGAGAGAGAAAGGGAAGCACATTTGTGTCATAAGAACAGCTATAGAAATAAAAAAGGAGAAGTCTCTAAGGCTTTGTGCTCAATAGATCTTCCTGCAGATCATTCAAGCAGTACATAAATGCACACTGTTGTTCAAACGTTAGATTTTCAATAAAAGAAATTAATACTTTAGTCAGCAGGGACGCCTTAAATTGAACAAAAGTGACATTAAAAACATTTCAAATGTAACAAACGATTTCTATTTCCTACGAATTCAACAAAGAATCCTGAATAAAATGATCATTGTTTAAAGAAAGATATTAAGCAGATAAAATAAGCACCAAATCATCTTATTAGGATGATTTCTGAAAGACACTGAAATAGTGTGGTCACGATACTGGATTTCGATACCAAACGATACTGTGATTTTAAAAACGTCCATTTCCTGTGAAGATTTGAGCGCTGATTTGCCATTGTGTTAACATGCTCAACAGAAATGACTGTGATTGGCCGTGAAGGTCATCGGTTCACCGAACTCACTGCTGTTTAATGAGTGTAACCACAGATACAGAGACACTGGAGCGTTTCAAAGTCACATCGATCAGCTGGTTTGTCTATAAGCTGACATACGAGCGATCCGCTGAAGAATCACAGCTTTAAACCGCTCTAGTGTCCCTGTATATGTGATTACACACAGTAAACAGCGTCATCAACATCGCCAAGCACAATGGTTTCTGTTGAGCACATGAACACAATGGTAAATCAGCGCCGTTTAAGAACGTGCTCAAACGGTCATGGGAAATGGACGTTTTTAAAATTTCAAGGCCGATTGGTATTGAATTCCAGATTCATGACAACCCTTCACTGAAATAATGAGAGCTGAAAACTCCTCTTGGCATCACAGAAATAAATTACACTTTAAATAGATAACAGTTAATTTAAATATTAACAACAACATGACTGCTTTTTTACTAAGTTTTAATCAAATAAATGCATCCTCGATGAACATTCTTAAAACAAAAATAAACATTTGAACAACAGTGCGTGTGTGTAATCTCTCATTTATTATCATTTACTAAATCCCGATCCCTGCAATCCACCATTTATAAACCTAACAATCGTCTACCGATAATAGAATAATGAATAATAAGAGTAACCTGTCAGAAAAGGTCCATAAAACGACTGACGAAAAAGCCCTTTGTGTGCGACTCCGGTCACAGGCTGATGATGTCACAGTTCCCTGTCCCACAATGACCATGTTCTAGTGCAATTTCAGCATTGCTCCCCCGTGTCTCGTTCTAGAGGCGGTCGGTGTGGAGCTGGTGTGGAGGGATCTGGATGAAGGCAGTAGACGGGGCTCCTCCTCCGGCGGACAGGGGGTTTGGGACGGGGGTGGAGATGGCAGAGGATGGCCCGGCGGTGCCTGGAGGGTACATGTAGCTGAGGAAGCCTGGCGAGGCGGCGTATGGGTACTGCTCGAAGGCGGAGGCGGCGTACTGGGCGTAGGCAGTGCTGAAGTCAAGGTAAGGGCTGCTGGAGGTGGAGGAGACCTGTGTGGGGAGAAGCAGACTGGGCTGCAGGACGGCCTGAGGGTACACATATGGCTGGCTGAGTCTGAGAAAGAGAGAGAGAGAGGGGGGATCTTTAAATCAATCAAAACATTTAGCATAATAATACAGATACCATTCAAAGACTGTCCAGGGTTTCTGCAGGTTTCATAAAGTCAAATTTAAGACCATTATGAGTGAAATTTCAGACTTATACCGGACTTATTTATATTATATAATTCATTCATTCATTTTCTTTTCGGCTTAGTCCCTTTATTAATCTGGGGTCACCACAGCAGACTGAACCGCCAACTTATCCAGCATTTGTTTTACGCAGCAGTTGCCCTTCCAGCTGCAACCCCTTCACTGGGAAACATCCATACACACTCATTCACACTCATACACTATGGACAATTTAGCTTACCCAATTCACCTATACCGCATGTCTTTGGACTTGTGGGGGAAACCGGAGCACCGAGGAAACCCACGCAACCACGGGGAGAACATGCAAACTCCACACAGAAACGCCAACTGACCCAGCCAAGGCTCGAACCAGCGACCTTCTTTGATGTGAGGCGATTGTGCTACCCACTGTGCCACCGTGACTCTTTATATTATATTATATTATATTATACTATATTATATTTATTATATTATATTAAATTTAGTTATTTCTCAGCCACATATTTTTGAATAAACTGTCAAAAAAGCAAACCATTGTTGCATGCATAAACATTTTTCCATATAATTCGTATATATATAT
>CAIGQQ010006265.1:0-15267 GCA_903798035.1 Danio albolineatus | reverse complement strand
TTCAATTTGCAACAAATTTAATATTTTTCAAAATTCAAAAATTAATACTGAATTTAGAAATAGGTTTGAAACAAATATTTGCGCTTATTCATTCATTCATTCATTTTCTTGTCGGCTTAGTCCCTTTATTGATCCGGGGTCGCCACAGCGGAATGAACCACCAACTTATCCAGCATATGTTTTACGCAGCGGATGCCCTTCCAGCTGCAACCCATCTCTGGGAAACATCCATACACACTCATTCACACTCATACACTACAGACAATTTAGCCTACCCAATTCACCTATACCACGTCTTTGGACTTGTGGGGGAAACCAGAGCACCTGGAGGAAATCCACACAACCACGGGGACAATATGCAAACTCCACGCAGAAATGCCAACTGACCCAGCCGGGGCTCGAACCAGCGACCTTCTTGCTGTGAGGCGAATGTGCTACTCACCACGCCACCGTGATATTTGCTTTTAACAAACTAAATTATATATGTGGGCTAATGAATGTCTTCACACCGTTTCCTTATGCATGAAAGAGAGAAAGTGAACGTAAAGGCCGATCGGAGAAGGCTCGTTCTTTATCCTCGCACTACAGATGCACTGCAGAGTGTATTTTTCCATCCTTAAAATAGCAAAAGTGGATTCGGACATGCCTTTAATGCTTTTGAAACCTGTGCTATAGACTTTGCACCTAGATCATTAAAATAGAGCCCAAGGTTTACCAAAGGATGTGGTAAATATGCTCATAGATTCACTGTGTCCAAAATGTAACAATTAATTTACTGTTTTGTTTGTTAACAAGTACTGTAGGCATCACATGAATTTACAGTAAACTGTGTACTTGTGAACTTGTATGCTGTCTAAACCAAGATAAATCAAAATTTAAATAAACCACTATAAACCAGAATTTAAAAAAGCAATTTTAAGTGCAAATACACAAATAATTTATCCCTCATGGTGCCATGTTGCCTCCAGGCACTAATCACTTACTTGCTCATATTCCTTCAGCTTTTCCCTGCACTATGAGGGGTTGCCATAGTGGAACGAATTGCCAATTGCTCTGCCATATGTTTTATCATGAGATGCTTTTCTTGCTGCAACTGTGGTATTTTTCAGTTTAAGTTTTTTTTTAAGTTTAATCTTTTTAGAGTATCAGTAATGGTGAAAAACTGGGTCAGAGGTTAGCTGTAATATTGCGTGCAAAAAATAGGGAAGTTGCTAAAAAACAACTTGTGAAATACATCGGGTGGGAGATTCTGAGAAGTGACAGGATGTATGAGCTGTGTGTACATGGTGTACGTGTACATATGTATTTGGCCTTAAATGGTCAACTGTTTCAGGCATTGAAAGCAGAAATGAGGAACAACCAGAGGGAGTGAACGACCATACTATAAAAGACGTGTCTCTGGAAGAAGAGGCAGAGTGAATCTCTCCTGCGCAGCATGTTACTTTTAGTTTCTCTCTGTTTGTAATGAACAAAACTTTGAAACTTTGTCAGATTGACTCCATCCAATTCTGAACACGTAAAATGGACAATTTGAAAATCCAACACAACTCAGACCTTAGAGTACAACCCTTCAGTTTTATTTTATTTTTTTTTCACTGAGAGGCATATTAATTGTTTAATGCTAATTTAGAGAGAAGAACACAAATAATAACTAGTCACCTGACCCACATGGGGTACAGCGGTAATCTTAGTTTTTTTTTTTACCTGCCAGCCTTAAAACCATTTTTACACCACAAAAACCTCAGGCACACACTGGCACACATATACAACAATGTTTTGCAATTTAGCAACTGCCTGAAATCTTGTTAACGCAAGTGACAATAACTCAGTATGAATTATGAAAAATGCAATCTGAGATAATCACAGATGCTTTACCAATGACCTTGAAATATATGGAATGCCAAATTTCTCTTCTTGTTTGCAATTCAAAACCCTGCAGAAAAACCTAAAGATGTCAGTAAGAGCGTTTCCTCTGGGTAAACCCCCAGAGATCCTCCACTCTACTAAAACGATCCCCCTGATTAAGAACACAATGGAGCCTGTCCCTGCAGATAGAGTGTCAGCAATGCATTGGGTTCAGATTAAACACTGTATACGTTTTAAAATCCCACTGATTACTTACAAAACCTTTAATGGTGTAACTACCCAGTATTTGAGCGAAGGCCTGTCATATTACATCTCTTCATATACATTCAATTCTGAAAATTCTTGACAATCCCCTATTGTCAGACATGTTTCTGTTCCCTCGATTAAGAAAACAATGATCATGATAGTAATCTTTGTATATTTATTCACTTTTGAACAAATTACCAAACAAGCAAATTAGTAAATAAACCATGTGTTTGTTTACTCATGCAGAAAAAAAAAGAACTTTGTCTCTGAGATGCCCTAAAGAGAATCCATCCATATATTTTTTATTGGATTGTTTTAACATTTCCAGTGACATGAAGAGAAGTACTAGTCCTTTTAACATGCCTGTGGGAATATCTAACATTGCAATAATTCAGTTTTTCACAGGTTCATTTTTAATATGAGGAGAGGCCTTTCACTTAAATAAAGGTCTTCTCTCTAAATCCACCTACATTACATATTAATATGTGAAGATATCTGCTACATTTTAGTCGACCCCACACATGCATGTATATGCTCCACATATTAAAATCCCCTCTGACTGTTGAGTTGGTCATTTGAATATATCACATACAAAAGAAATGGCTCTCTTAACCCCCTGTCCAGATAAGAATCCTTTTTTGTGTCCTTTACGTTTTTCTTCTCATACAGCCCCTGAATAATTGCTTGGTGCTTTGCTTTTTCTGTACTGAGATACCAATCAGTAATTTACTGAACGTGCTTGAAATTCTTAACCCATTTTCAGTTGCCATAGAAACCATAGGAAAGGTCAAGCACTGCTGCTCCCTTTTTCTAATATGAATAGAAACACTGATGAGTAGGCTTATGTAAAAACAGTATACACGATTAAAAGCATGTATGTGTTTGTCTATTTAGCCCTCCATAATCTTACTGCCAAATGGTTTAGTTACTGTTTTTCTTTTTTCAAACCACAGTAGAGTGTGATTCATCTTTTTTTTGTGATATTTAATGTGCAGTACATTTACAGTATGAGGTGAGGCATGTGTTGATGTGTATATGTGGATGAATTTGTCAGGAAAATGTACATTTACTTTTGCCTATGAACATTTTTACAGCAGACTTCAGTGTTGGTAAAATTAAAATCAGCAGCCAATGTACCAAAAGCAAAATAACTATAGTTTGAATCCAATAAAGGGCTTTGATGTTACCATAGTCATGGTGAAAGCTGCCAGAGAGATTAAATTAGATCACTAGTTTCATCCTTATTTCCCATGAAAAGCTCTGTGCTGGGCTGGAAAATTGCAGTTATGTCTACCTGGAGTCACTGTTATTTGATCATTTTTTAGGGCTGCTCTATCTTTAGTGCTAAGTGAGTACCTTCCATTCATCTGAGTGTTTTTTGTACGCTAAGGAGACAAACAGAGTATACCAAACTGGCATCTGCACATTCCAGACTCATTTTTCATTATAGCTCATGATTTGTGCAGCATAGGAGAGCTCTCTGTGAGGAAGGTGAAAAGAATGTTGATGAACCACTTAATTTCTGCTGACATCATTTGATTATTCTGATAGTGACTGTTAATCAGAAGGGGGATAGTGCTACCGGATGAGACTGGAAATCTTGGGTGCATGGCTATATCTGTGTGTGCTACCAATGAAAGTTAGTCTTCGCAACATGCCACAGGACATTATTTCATGCATCGCTGCAGTCCCTTGAAACCAATTTAGAGCCATAATTCTGTTGCAGAGGCTGGCTTACATCAAAAGACTTTGCTCTCGCTCTCTTGATATTTTATTCACGGTTTTCAAAGTCCCGCTTTAAGTCGTTATTCCACTTTCTGCAATGTCATGGAACTCATTGCCTCTTGCATCACATTGCTTTAACAAACATTTGAAAAAAAGTTTCAGTAAAACCAATATCTGCAATTTTTACAAGACCTGTCAAACAGGAGACTATGCTAAATTGCTAAAATGAAAAATGATGTACAAACATTTATAAATTCTTTCATGTTCACATAACTTCTGATTTAGTCTATCTAAAGCTAAAGATTTATTATACTTAATGCGGTTACGCTTATTTCATTACAAATTTGTCTTGGCTTCTCTCTAATTCAAAATAATACATTTAAAAATAAAATAAACGGGTCTGTGAAAGCATTTCTGCTAAAACTATTTAGTGATTGTCTTGAGAGTGGGTGGAATGGTGGTTCAGTGGTTGCAAATATTGACGGGGTCACTCGCTACATTGAAATCGCTGTCATGGAAAATTGAATGGATGTTCTTGGCTGGTACGTGGAAGATGAACAAACAATCCTACCCAACACATTAGAGCGCTAAAGCTACAGGGGATTCAAAAATGTTCCTCCACAAAAACACATTTACAAAGCCTAATATTGGTAAGTAAAGGGTTTTCAAATTATATTTAAATATTAATTAACTCATAAATGCATAATGTAGACAGAGTAGGCTATATAGGCTAATATTGGCATTATTCTTTTAATATTCAGCTTCACCGCTGCCTTAAGTCCAGATCGTGAAGAGAAAGTGACAAAACAAATCTCGCAGATCCTTTTATTTAGTGTACATCATGTAATCTAACAAAATTATCTCAGTGTTATTACTTGATACAACTAGAACATGCACCAAAATCTTTGTTCCCCCTCAGTTTTCATATAGGATTATAGTTCATGCAAAACTGAAAACTCCTTCTGTCTTTAATTATTAACACTCCCGTCATTCTAATCTTCAGAACACAAACTTAGATTTTATAATATGAAAAAGCAGAAAAGATATGAAAATTGTGAAATTAAAGCAATAACCCAGAGATTGTCACCGCGTCAGAAAAGTGGACTAGCACGTGACATGAAGCCAAACAGCCTAATTCAATTCATGTTTTGGTTAACTAATTCTTTAAATACAACTCTCTTGAACTCTAAAGGGGAAAACGCTAAAAAAAATTAGCCGTTAAATTATTTTTAGCAGAGACGCAACCTCCAGTCATTTTCACATTAGTTTTTCAGTTCGGTATTAATATTAGAGTAGACTTTTAAAAATGTTTAGTTGGACACTGCACAGTCCTACAGTCTAAACTATAACAAATAAAATTTATTATATTTAGTATTAGTAATATTGTTAAAAGCTATACAATTTCACAAAACGCAGAACCTTTTGGAATGTTTTCATTTTCAAATCCCTAAAGCGCACTTTAACAGTTGGGAAAAGAAACATCTCATATTGCAGCAGCAGTCCCAAGTAAGAAAAAAATGCCTTTCGAGTTTAAAGATGATCTGCCTGAGAAGTAAATTTTACAGGGATATAAATGAAACAGGTTGGCTAAAGTGCGTGTGTGAGTATATTTGCCACGGATCAACCTGTAACATGCGCTGCAGATATCTGAATGATTAACTTAAAAAAAAATGTAATTAAGGCTATAAGCCTATTGTCACTGATTGGTCAGGCTCTCACGACACCCATTCACACAGATCACCTTCACCTGAGTTTTATAGAGCACGCAGCTGCAGCACATCCCCGAGCACCAGATATAAGCACAGCCCTCTGTTCGCTCAGTGTCCGGGCTCGTTCCAGCGAAAGCGGACACTGAGTGAAAACTCTGCGTAGTCTCAACGCAGCTAAACAAATTATTGAACTTACCGTATCTCTGTTTCTTCCTCCTAGTCTTCCTGGTCTTCCCGAGTGTCCTGTCTTCAAGTCCTCTGTCATCTGTTCATCTTGTCTTCTGTGTCTGGTGTGTGTTGTCCATCCTCCTGTGTTCCGTCAAGTCCACCCAGTCACGGAGAGAAAGAAGCATCATCATCGTATATCCTCCTGGCTATTCCTTATGTGCTCTAGTGTTGTCTGAAAATAAACCCTACATCGTTTTACTTACATCTGTTTCCGTCTGCTTCATAACAGAAGCCCGGACCAACACTGTGACAACATGAGCACCCCCGATCACTTCCAAGAGCTGGTGGATCAGTTGAAGAGGATTCTCCTGCCATCAGCTCCACTTCCAAACACACCACCAGCACCGAGCACTTCCGCATCCACCACTTCTTCTTCGGTCCTTCCTTCCAGTCCCATGGCCCGACCAGCGCCCTACTCAGGCGGGGCGGAGGAGTGCAACGGATTTCTTCTACAGTGTTCATTAATCTTTGACATGCAACCTTCTCTATATCCGACAGATAAATCCAAGATCGCATACATTATCTCGCTACTCTCTGGACCTGCACTGAAATGGGCAGAAACCATCTGGACTCAAGCCGGGCCGGTAATGAATTCTATCTCAACATTCACTGACTACTTCAAGGAGGTTTTCGGGCGTTCTGATGGAGAAGTGGCCGCCGGAGAACAACTGTACCACCTAAAACAAGGTACGATGTCTACACAGGATTATGCTCTCCGGTTTCGTACTCTAGCAGCCGCTAGTGGATGGAATGAACGATCATTACTGACGACCTACCGGCTCGGCTTGGAACCCACACTGCGGATTCAACTGGCCGCCCTAGATGACACGATGGGTCTGGAAAAATTCATACAACACTCACTCCGATGCTCCGACCGTCTTAGGACATACCAACAAGATACAGGTACCCCTTCACATGCACTCCTCCGATCGCCTGAGTCTAATTCCCCTCCAGAGCCAAAACCAATGATTATCGAATCTGGACGACTAACTACCGCAGAGCAACAGAGGCTGACTCGGGGTCTGTGCCTGTATTGTGGCGTCAACGGACACAATCGATTGGAGTGTCCTCTCCGTCCCACACGAACCTCAGTAAGTGTATTTAGTTCCAGTATCGGGCAATGTCATCCTCTTACTTCCACTGTGCAAATAACTACTTCTTCTGTGTCTCTCCATGTGACAGCCCTTATCGACTCCCGGTCAGCAGGGAATTTCATCTCCCAAGCCCTCTGTCGTCAGCTACAACTCCGTACCGAAGCGTCTTCCCACATCTACCAGATACAACCGATAAGCCAGTGTGTCCAATCATCAACTCTCATTCATCGTCAATGTGAAGCCATTCTCCTTCAAGTGGGTTTACTACATCAGGAAAGGATCCAATTTCTGGTTCTGGAGGGAGCGAACATGGACATCATCTTAGGGCGCCCGTGGCTGGTGAAGCACGATCCCATCATCTCTTGGGGCACAGGAGAGATCAAGAAATGGGGAAGTGGATGTTCGCCAACCTGTTTTCCCAATCTGCCTCTGCAAGGTCGGAAACCCATTTCATTGTTTGTGACGTCCGTGGAAAGTCCTCCAGAGATGCAGTCCGTAAACATTTCCAAGATATATTCCTCCTTCCGAGACGTTTTCTGCCCCAAGAGAGCTTCCCAGCTACCTCCTCATCGGCCATGGGACTGTGCCATTGACCTAGTTCCAGATGCCCAGCTGCCTAGAGGTAGGATCTACCCGCTCTCACTTCCGGAGACTAAGGCCATGGAAGAGTACATACGGGAGGCTCTGAGTCAGGGGTATATTCGTCACTCAAAATCACCAGCGGCTTCCAGCTTCTTTTTTGTGGCCAAGAAGGACGGAGGGTTGCGGCCATGTATAGATTACCGAATCCTAAATAATAGTACAGTAAAATTTCGATATCCTCTTCCTCTAGTACCCGCAGCCTTGGAACAACTGAGGGCAGCCAAGATTTTTACTAAGTTGGACCTCCGCAGCGCGTATAATTTGATAAGAATACGCGAGGGGGACCAATGGAAGACTGCCTTCGTGACCCCTACTGGCCATTATGAGTACCAGGTCATGCCCTATGGCCTTGTAAACGCCCCCTCCGTATTCCAAAACTTCATCCATGAAGTCCTCCGGGAGTTTCTCCATCGATGTGTTATAGTATATATTGACGACATCCTCATCTACTCCTGGAGTGAGGCCGAACATCGCCAACACGTTGCGGAGGTCCTCCAAACTCTGAGAGAGAATCAGCTCTACCTCAAGGCCGAGAAGTGCTCCTTCCACCAAACATCGGTTAAGTTCCTAGGATACCATATCGATCAATTCGGTGTTCGAATGGACAAAGGAAAGATTGACGCTGTTCTGTCCTGGACTGAGCCTACCACTATCAAAGAGCTCCAGAGATTTCTTGGGTTTGCAAATTTTTATCGGAGATTTATCAAGAATTACAGTCTCATTACCACTCCTCTCACCAATCTCCTCAAGGATAAGCCCAAGAAGTTAACCTGGTCCAAAGAAGCAGCCGCAGCCTTCCACCTTCTGAAGAAGGAATTCACTAAGGCCCCACTCCTGACTCATCCTGACCCAGATATTCCTTTCATCGTGGAAGTTGATGCCTCTACTACCAGTGTCGGAGCAGTGTTGTCTCAACATCACGGTACACCGCCCCGACTACATCCATGTGCCTATTTCTCCCGGAAGCTGAGCTCGGCGGAGCAGAATTATGGCATCGGAGATAGAGAGCTTCTATCGATTAAGCTAGCCTTGGAGGAGTGGCGACACTGGTTAGAAGGAGCCCAACATCCTTTCCAGGTGATCACAGATCATAAGAATCTCCAATACCTAAAGGAAGCCAAAAGATTATGCCCACGTCAGGCCAGATGGTCTCTTTTCTTCTCACGGTTCCAATTTTCCATCTCGTATCGTCCAGGATCAAAGAACCTTAGAGCAGACGCTCTTTCCTGCATGCATGAAAGTCACGACGACGAAGAACTTCCCAATAAGATTCTCCCTGAGCACATCACTATCTGCCCGATCACCTGGACGGATCCTCCAGTGGTTGCCACTCCGGAAGCTCCCACTCCGCCGGGATGCCCTCCTCATCGGCAGTTCATCCCATCCGAACAACGGGTAGATCTCATCCACTCCGTACATACCTCTTTAGGCACTGGACATCCAGGGATCAACAATACTCTCTCGCTACTGTCCCAACGATTCTGGTGGCCGCATATGGCAAGGGATGTGAGGAGATATATCAAGGGTTGCAAGGAGTGTGCCCAGTCGAAGAGTCCCCGTCATCTGCCAGCTGGGAAACTCCATCCCTTGCCTATCCCGAATCGTCCCTGGTCGCACCTAGGAGTGGACTTTATGACGGATCTGCCATCTTCAGAGGGAAACACATGCATCCTAGTTATCGTCGATAGGTTTTCAAAATTCGTAAGACTGATTCCTTTAAAAGGGCTTCCCACAGCCTTTGAAACAGCCGATCAGATCTTCAATCAAGTCTTCAGGTCATTCGGAATACCCGAAGATATCGTATCAGACAGAGGTCCACAATTCATTTCAAGATTATGGAAAGCCTTTTTCAAACTCTTAGGTGTGACCGTCAGCCTCTCCTCAGGATACCACCCCCAGACTAATGGTCAAACTGAGAGAAAGATCCAGGAGGTGGGACGATTCCTGAGGACCTTCTGCAACGGTCACCAGAACTCCTGGAGCCAGTATCTGGGCTGGGCGGAGTATGCCCAGAATTCACTGCGGCAACCTACCACCGGACTCACGCCATTCCAGTGTGTGTTAGGCTTTCAACCACCACTGTTCCCCTGGGATGGCGAACCATCAGATGTCTCCGCAGTGGATCACTGGTTCCGGGAGAGCGAGAGAGTCTGGGACGAGGTGCATCAACATCTTCAGAGGGCAGTTCGCAGAAACAAGGTCATAGCCGATAGAAGGAGATTGGAGGAACCCACTTACACTCCAGGTCAAAAGGTATGGCTCTCTACTCGGGACATCCGTATGCGACTGCCCTCTCGAAAACTAAGTCCCAGATTCGTTGGTCCCTTCACGGTATTGGAACAGGTCAACCCCGTAACCTACAAGCTCCAGTTACCATCACAGTACCGAATTCACCCCATATTCCACAAGTCACTCCTCAAACCTTACCACGACCCTGTTCTTCCCTCCACAGAGCCTGACCATGAAGAAGAACCCCCTCCTCCACTCATGTTAGAGGAAGGAGCGGTCTACACTGTGAAGGAAATTCTTCGTTCCCGACGTCGTGGTGGGCGATTGGAGTACCTGGTGGACTGGGAGGGGTACGGTCCAGAAGAACGAACATGGGTCCCCAGAGCCGATATCCTTGATCCAACACTCATGGCTGAATTCCATAATAACCATCCTGTTATAGGAATAGTGGGTTAGCTTTGATGTGTGGGCATTATTTGACTTCTTTACTGAAAACTTTAAACATTTGTTTTATTTGAAATAAAACGGAAAGTAATAAGGAGAATAAAATATAATTTAATGCACTCGTTTGGCGCTGAAGCCATGATCCGTATGAGTTAATAAACAGAATGGCTGCATAACCTTCATTGATAAAGTCAGTAATAGCGAAACTGTGCATATTATTATTCCTTAAAAATTATTACTACAGGCGCCACTGCGCACGCACGCACACACACACACACCGTGTTGAGGGTACAGTAAGACTCAAAATGTGCAGATTACAGAGAGCCCAGCACAATCTATTCAAATTAAAACTTAAAGAATGATTGACTCATTTTGCTGAAATACAGCTTTTAAAAACATCATTGCAATTTGAAGGAGAACATTGATGTTCTGAAAAAGGAAAAATTTAACTGAACACAATTATGAAATATATATTTATTAACTCCTTTTTAAGAGCAAACTTGGATCAAAATATAAATAATTAGGATGCACTTGGCTGTTAAACAAAGACAAAGGATGCACGGAATGAGATGTCCATTTTCTTTCTCGCTGAGGCAGACATTCTTCTGTAGAGATATTGTTTAAATAACAGCCTGTTGTAATTTTTGTTTTAAAGGTTGTTTATAGCATTTATAGCAAACACCATACCTGTCAACATTTGGTTTTGAAATTCCGGGAGATTATCAAATTGGGGGGAGGGGGGGGAGGGGGGTATGGTATATGGCTATATGAAGACATAAAGCAAAATGATTTCCTCATATCGTTTTTTTAATGTTTTATTGTGACTTTTCCCAGATAGCACCCATACGTTGGGCTGACGTCGGCCGAAGAGCGAAACGTCGGCCCTTTTAATTCTAACGTCTATAAATGGTCGGCCAAACATAGGCATGATAATTCAGTCGTGTCTTCTACTGTCCCGGTCATCAAACGTCGGCTCTGCGGCGGCTTACGACGAGAGGCTGACGAAGCGCTTTATAAGCTCTTTATCTCTCGTGCCCATAAAAGAAATCCGGCAAAATATCTTGGTTCACAAGTAAATTTTCGCGACCACATAATGTCTGTCGCGTTGGCCGGTCCGGTTTTATTATGGCCTTTTCTAAAACATTTTTTCCAGTGTAAGTTAAAATCTAAATCTTTTCTGCATTTAGGCTGTTTGATTAAAATAAACACCTTGTTTTTTTTACAGAGGCGCATCTTTAATTTATAAATACATTTATTTATATTATTATTATTTATGTAAATACTGCATGACTTTTATGTGCGCGCGCGCGCGCGTCTGGTTTAACCACTGGAGCGGAGAGAGAGTTGCTATGGGAAACGAGGCAACGGCGGTTCCCGAAAGAGTCAACAAAACTTCTGTCACGCTGCTGTTTTCACTGTGTTCAGGTAAGTTTAGTCCCTAAAACAAAGCAAACACTACATAAAACTGTTCCTCGCACTTTTATTATTGGTAATTCATGTATATTCTGTTAAATATTTATGTTATATAAATGGTGAGTCTTCGTAAAAGTCCGTTAGCATCTTAGCACCGGTAACGTTAGCGTTGGGGTAACTACGTTAACTTCCTGAGCTCTTGTTAAATATGTTTATTAAAGTTTAGCCTTTTATTTCTTCTTAATGTGTATATGAGAGGTTTTGTCAATGTTTTATTAAAAGTACTCTACTTTTATTTAGTCTAAAATAGGCATTGTACTGTCAAGGAGCGTGAATGAAAAGTTCAAACATGTTTTGATATTTCGTGATATCTTAAATGTTTATTAATAAAGTGTTCTGTGGTTTCAGGAGTGACAGAAGAACCCCCTGCTACAGAAAATAAGATACAAGAGTTCTAAATTTCTGAAGGGACCTCACAGAGGTGCAGGAAACAAGGTAACCCAGACAGCACACATACATTGGGCCAACGTCGTGCCGATTTTCAAAACTCCATCGGCGCGATATCGCTCGGGGAGCGTTTGCTAATTGGCAATATGTCGCCGCGACATCGGCATATGATCAGAAATGCTGTTCGGCCGACGTTGGGACGACGCGATCGGAAATACCGGCCGCTCCGCGGGGGCGCGGTTCACCGGCGCTTTGCTCATACTTATGGACCACCAGCTGCAGCTGCTGCTGGTTTATAATGAAAAACACACACCACTCTCAATAACAGTTGAAGATTTATTAATGTTTACACAAACATACAAACAGATTAACATACTTTTATCATACATAACCATGCTTTACCACGTTTAAAACAAAATCAACCAGTTTTACTATATCCATAGCTGAACTACTGTTGCAATAAAGAAAAAAAAAATCCATTATAGCATTTACATTAAAACCATAGTCATATTTACAAGTACTTCTAAACAAGTACACTCATGGTGGCTAGTTTTACTATAGTAAAAACACAAAAACTTGTGTAAACATATTTCACAATGCTTATAATTTCTTAAATAGTGTTAAAGGAAATGCATGTTTTGCAAGATTATAATTTTAAAATATAAGATAATACCAGTCACGTGCCAGTCAAAAATGCTGATCGGAGCATCTCTAGATACCAGTCATGTGTTCAGTACCTAACTGAACAGTTATGTCAGAATCTGAGACTTTCTTCAGGGCAAAAGAGTTACAATAAAAAAAAAGTAAAAATAAATACTAGGCAAATAATATTTACAGGAGTAAACAAAATATTTTTATATAAACTTTCTGGTAAAATCTCATTAAAGTCTGTAGTAATGTTCTGTTAAAAACAAGTTTCATAATTGGCATTCAACAATTTGCAATCTCCTCTGAACTAATAACACGTTATTAATATAAAATAACAATACTTTCTCAGAGATACCCAGTTCATTTTTCAAGAAACCTCAGTTGAAGTCAAAATTGTTAGCCCTCTGTTTATTTTTTCCCCCAATTTCTGTTTAACGGAGAGATTTTTTCAAATATTTCAAACATAATAGTTTTAATAACTCATCTCTAGGGCCAGATGGAATCTGCGGACATTTTTTGCTATTTCTGCAGAGTATTTTGTTAAAAGTCTGCGGATTTATGCGGAATGATTTTAGGAGTATCATAGCTAAAAATTTAATATGTGAAATAAAAGTAATACTTTTTTAACTTGTATTGAATGTTTATAATGTGAATCCAATTAGATCCACTGTATTTGGTAAACAAAGCAAGTCTCTCTTATAAAATATCTACTAAAAGACAGAAAATAGTATTTACAAACGGTATTGTAAATAAATCATATGAATATTTTCATATTAGTCAGTAATATTACTGAAATTAATTTTAAAACTGGATAAATATAAATTTACACACATTTACACAAGTAAATAAACAGAATCAATGATGGGCTAAAAATCTGCGGAAATCTGCGCGCGCAGATTGCGTGTGGCCCTACTCATCTCTAATAACTGATTTATTTTATCTTTGCCATGATGACAGTAAATAATATTTTGCTAGATATTTTTCAAAGACACTTCTATACAGCTTAAAGTGACATTTAAACACTTAACTAGGTTAATTAGGTTAACTAGGCAGGTTAGGGTATTTAGGCAAGTTATTGTATAATGATGGTTTGTTCTGTAGACTATTGAAAAAAAGGGGCGTATAATTTTGACCTTAAAATGGTTCTTAAAAAATTGCTTTTATTCTAGCCGAAATAAAACAAATAAGCCTTTCTCCAGAAGAAAAAAAAGGGTCACACTTTATTTTAATGGTCCGTCTGTTGAATTTAAGGTACATGCCAACTAATTCTCATTAGATTATAAGTAGACTGTTAGGTTAGGGGTAGGGTTAATGTACCTGCAAAGTTTCTTATAGTCAGTTAAATGTCTGGTGAATGTCAGTATCAAGAGATGTTAAGTAGACAGTCTACTAATACTCAAATGAACCATCAAAATAAAGCATTACCGAAAAAATATAATGAGACATACTGTGAAAATGTGAAAACCTGTCATTTAATTTTATTTTATCTTGTGGAATGTTGCTTACACATAAAAGGGGATATATAGGTGGAATAAAAAGTGTGTCGCCATCATCTAAAGTGTTCTTGTATGTTGTCATCATCTTTAGTCTTCACAAGTGTGGCTGGACCCAAATCAGGACCGCAGTAGCCAAATCTAAACCTTGGAGTAGGAACCCTAAAATAAACAAGAATCCAAAAGGAGAAAGATTAGCATTGCATCAGTTCATATTACCTCAAACAAAAATAATTTGTTTCATGACATATAGCTGGAGTATGTGTTATGTAAATGCCTAGCTAAAATGCGTAATTTAAACTTAAAGAGCATGCCTGAGCACTAATTTTCAGAAAAGCCATTTAAAAGTTAAATTCCCTGTGAAATCATAATGGACGTTTTTTTTTTTTTTTTTTAATCATTGTGTTAGTATATAAATGTAAAACCTTCAGATACCACATTATATGCAAATTTAACTAGGTTTCATCAGTATAAACACTAAAATGTCATATGCTGTACACCACATTTAATACATTACAGCTTTATTTTGCTATAAAATGTTTTTCAGCAAACAACTTCTATTGTAGGCTATAGAGGAGGATATATGAAGAAATAATTAATGGGTTTTTTAAATAGAAAAAAAAATCACTTTAATCCTTGTAGTGATTTTAACATTAACTTTCTCTTTAATATTGCAAAAATTACTAAAAACGATTTGATCTAGCAGACAGGGTAACTGTAAACAAATCAATTGAAAGAATGACCTAACATAAAGGACAGATTTTTGTGAGTGTATGAAATTTCAAAAATGTATAACCTATATACATGTAACAAATAAAAAAAGATATTCTTACATGTCTGATTGTTATCAATCATCAAAGAGCAAACATTTTTATTTTAAATAAATACTATAAAAATACTGTTTTTAAAATAAACTTCATACATCAAGAATCCTGGAAAATATTTAGTTTATTTTAAATGTTTTATATTTAAAATAACAAGCTTGAGCAGAAAAAACAGAACATTTTTTTTTCTGTTTTCTGAAGAATCATGTGACATTATTAATTATATACATTATATTAATTTCACAGTATTATTGTTTGA
>CAIGQQ010006264.1:0-19461 GCA_903798035.1 Danio albolineatus | reverse complement strand
AAACCTGCAAAAACAATAAATAATAAATAACACGCAAATATATAAATTAGTAAATAAATCCATAAATAAATTTTTGGACATCCCTAACTTAATACTAAATAACCACTCCGTGTCATAGTTGTATATTTTAATGTTATAATGTAAAACAATGTACTTATAAGATGATATAGGTGGACTCTAGAAAGACAACCAGCTTCTTGCATCGTGATTGGTTCGTTTTCGTTCATATGATTGAATAATGGGATGTGATTGGATGTTGTGGTTACGAGGGCGGGACTAACACGGTAGGCGTGATATCTGGCATCGTGAGCCACAGAGCATTCGTGCACGAGAAGACAAGTTACAGGATTCACCAAACTGATCACACTAAAGCAAGCGTGGAGAGACTGTAAAACCGGGTACGTATTTTCTATAAACCGATAGAATTTACAGTTAGAAGGAAATTGCTTAAGCGTGTCATGCTTGCGTAAGTAGCATAACAGAAATCTCGTGAACGACCATTACGGAAGTCTTGAAACGCTGTGCTGTAATTGTATTATTAACGGGATATAAAGTAAACTGAGGCAAAAATATATTGTTGAATCAAAAAAAAAAAAACCATACGCGGTTAGCATCTTAGGTGAGGATTATGAACGCAAAAACACTGCCTCTGTATTGAATGTGGATGTTGCTCTCATGTTATCAACATCAGCCCATGCCCAAAACTCCTCTTATCTCCACTGACACACTTCATATGCATGTGAGTTCATAATGCATGTTGTATATTAACTGTCAATTGTTATGCATTATGCAGATAGGAAGGTATTCATTCATTCCTATCACACTCAATTCAGTTCATTGGCAAGACGAGTATTGACAAAACCAAATCGATTATCGAGTTATTATAAAATCGATACATACATACATATACATATATACAGGAAAAGGAAAAACTCACTCAATTAGTATTTTGATAAATGGATATAGAAATATGAAAGATTAAAAAAAGACTAATGAGGATTTAAAGGATAATAAAAGAGAAAAATTCAATTATTAATTTTCCTTCGGCTTAGTCTCTTATTTATCACCACTAGGCATGGGACGATAACCGTTTTCAAGGTAAACCGCGGTATGTAAAAGTCAAGGTTTTCAAACTGCCAAAATTTTCTGCTATACCGTTCCTAAGGTATGTGTACGTTTTTTTTTTTTTTTTTTTTACATTTTTTAAAAGTTTTTTTGGGTGTTAATTGTAAAGACATCTGTGTTTTTAAACAAAAGAAGACCGCAGAAGTCAATGATTCACTTTCATTATTGAGCCTGACATGTTTACTGCCCCAAAATACTTTAAATGTTTCTCAAAATAAAATATATTGTGTTCAAAGGGGAAAAGGGTTTTGTTTTTTATCCAGACATTTAAAAACAATATATTTTAGAGCAGTAAACAAAATACCGTCATACTGTGAAACCGAGATATTTGTATCCAAGGTTATCATACCGTCAGAATCTTATACCGGCCCATGCCTAATCACCACAGCAGAATGAACCCACGCCAACACAGGGAGAACATGCAAACTCCACACAGAAATGACAACTGGCCCAGCTGGGACTCAAACCAGCGACCTTCTTACTGTGAAGTGACAGGGATAACCACTGAGTCACCGTGCCTCCCCAGAGAATAATATATATATTTTTTAAATATACCAAAATAAACGGGGTGGCGCAGTGGGTAGCATGATTGCTTCACAGCAAGAAGGTCGCTGGTTCAAGCCTCGGCTGGTTCATTTCTATGTAATAACTGTACTTTGCTCCTGGAGGTTTTAATCTTAATTAAATAGTTTCTTTCTCCATTTTATATAACGTTTATCTTTTCAGATAGATAATTATGGCTACTGAGGGAGATCCGACTGACTTTGTGAAAGTGCTTCATCTGCTGGTGATTTCCTTCACATGGGGAATGCAGGTGTGGGTGTCCTTCATAGCAGGTAAACAAATGTATGAAAACCAAATAAAAAAAGACTTTTGATGCATGCCATGTAGCCCTAATTCTGTTTTTGTCTTTCTCAGGTTTTGTGCTGATTTCTCAGGTGTCCATGCACACATTCGGTCTTGTGCAAAGCAAGCTGTTCCCATTTTATTTCTACTGTTTGCTGGGTGGTAATGCAGTCAGCCTGGCCGTATATGCTGTGTATCACCCTCGAGAACTGCTGGACTGGCATGAAGGCATACAGGTGACTGATTAATACTTGTGCATTGTAAATGATTAATTGTTTTTTGGGCTGCACAATATTTGGAGGGAAAAAAGCTTGCTTGCATTATATTCTAGAAATAAACTATTTAGGATATATACAGGGTATCTGTGGGGTCTTAAAGTCTTACAATGCCTTAAAGTCTTATATTCACTGAAATATTGTGTTGTGTGTCCTAAATCATTTTTTAAACAGGTCTTAATTTTCCTCTGTCCAAGTAAAGCTACACAATCAGGCTGAAATCTATCCAATCATCAACAATCCATCTTAACAAAAACAACTTTTTTTTACATATATATTTGTTTGTATTTAAGTTATTTACAATTACACTTTAGATTTTACAAATTAATAAATTTACTATTTAAATTTGATACAATTTGCAAAAGCTGTTAGAAATATTTTACAGCAATTCCTCCTAATGAATCCCCTATTTCCCAGGGAAAGGAAACTTAAAACAACTACACCGTTCCTCATGATAAAAACAGAGCAAAATATCCCTTTATGTTATACACTTTATGGTTTAAATAGGCATGAAACTTAAGGATTTACTGCAGAAACGCATTAGGTTGAATAGAAGTTATAGACAGTCAGTTTGGACCAAAAGCCAACAAATATATATTTTTTGATTATTTATGTACATTTTATAAAAAAATGTATACATATTTTTGTATTTTTTATTTTTTTTTAATGCACATAAATAAAGGTCATGTGATTGTGTTAAAAGAGATCATGTGATGATAATAATGTGTGTAAATGGAAAAAACAGCAGGCTGAGCACATCGTAAAACATCTGAAATGTTGTTTTGGTCATTGTAAAACGCCTTACCGTTTCAGTAGTTGTGTTATTATATTATTAATGACCTCCAGAATCAAGAGCGTCTGTGCTCTGCGTCTCACACCTTCAAATGCCACCGCACGCTCACTGCGTGTCAGGATTGCCTTCTGAGGTACAAGTCATTTATTAAATGAAGAGAAGATTGACACAGCTTCTCCTACTGCAGCAAATTATGCTTTTACTGTTGATGTTTGGCGCCAGTTAATCAGGAAGTTACGATTTTGTCCGCTTTGACTCGTTGGATGGAAACACTGCTTTATTCGCACGTCTTTTATGCGATAATCCAGTTTTACGCATTAAGATAATTCGCATTTTTGGATGGAAACATAGCTAATGCCACCATCAATTATAATGTCTATATAGGTACTGCCAGTCTCTGTTCACGTCGTTTATGTACGTGAATGTGTGAAGTATCACAAGCAATGTATCAAAATACCACTGATTTCCTGAAATCAACTGCATTTCAGCGCAGATCTTTGATGAGGAGAACTCTCCTTCCTCTCTATGCAGTATTGGATAAACACAATATGTAGCATATTCTTATTTTTTTCTACTTTGGAGAAGAGAATGTTTTCATTTTTTCGTAATGGGTGTATTAATACACATTGGACTCGGTGTGCAAGGTTTGTTGTGTACGTGACAAATTTTTCATATATGCATACCAAAATTTCGGACTTCAGTGTGCAAAGACCATAACTCTGTTTGTGTACTGCAATGTTTGGACTCCCACTATTATAATTCAGTTTGTATTGTCCTCAACAGATGAGCCTGTTCTTTGTGGCTTTGATTATGGCCGGTCTGAACGCACAGTGGTTTGGTCCATCTGCCACAGAGAATATGCTGGTCATGCAGGAGATTGAGAAGGAGCACGGTCTGGGAAATCAAGTGGGCATGAGCTCCAACAGGGAAGGATACACCAAACTGCGGGAACAGGACCCCAAATACAAGGAGCACAGGAGCACCTTCTACCGCTACCATGGTTTGTCCAACCTCTGCAACCTCATAGGCTTTTTCTGCATTACCCTCAATCTCATCTACCTGGCCCTCAATTTGGGAACTATATGAGTACAGACAGACAAATGTTTTTCAAGATGATTCGTTATCTGTTTTCTACTGTCTAGTTTTGTAAGTATAACAATAAGGCTTCTAGTTTTTATATCGAAACACCAAGGATGATCACAGTAATGATTCTTATAAGGGATAGTTCAACCTAAAATGGAAATTCGGTCATAAAATAATCACTCTATGCTTGTTTCAAACCAGTTTGAGTTCTCCACAAAAGGAGATATTTTGAAGTAAGTTTGAAAGACGGTACCCATTGACTTCCAAATTATTTGCTACTATGGAAAGCTATGGTTACTGGTTTTCAGCTTTGTTCAAAATATCTCCTTTGTGTTCAACAGAAGATATAAATGTATAAATCAGGGGTGTCCAAACTCTGTCCTGGAGGGCCGGTGTCCTCAAAATTTAGTTCCAACCCCAATTAGACACACCTGAACCAGCTAATCAAGCTCTTTCTAGGTATACTAGAAACTTCCAGGCAGCTTGTGCTGAAGGAAGTTGGAACTGAACTATGCAGGACACCGGCCCTCCAGGACTGAGTGTGGACACCTCTTGTGTAAAGGTTTGAAACCACCTTAGGGTGAGTAATGAATGAGTAAATGGGGGTAAATATTTCCTTTATGCTATATCAGTTGATATAAATGTATATTATTAGCCACATCATAACTATAACATTGACTGCGCATGAAAATAAAATCTTTGGAATAATTTTCAGTAAGTTTTTATTCAACTGATTAATGACAATAATATTAAATCAGAATCCTGCTGATTTAAGAAGCTCCAGTGTTTAAAGCTGCGGACCACCACAGTATTGCAGCTCATTCATAATAAACAGAATTGTACATTGATTGGGATGCTAATGTAGTTATTGTTATAGTTATCATTCTTGGTGTGAACTGGCCTAGAAACACACGCATTCAGACACCTTAAAATGAGCCAAATGTGAACATCATGAGAAACGAGCCTGATGTTTGTGTTTACGCTGCCACTACAAAGGGAACTTTATTAACCTTTATAAGTGAATTTTATTCAAAGGGGTAGTTCACCCAAAAATAACTATTGTCTTCATTCAAACCTGAGTTTCTTTGTTCTCTTCAACACAAAAGGAGATATTTTGGAAAAGGTTGGAAACCTGTAACCATTGACTTCTGTAGCATTTGTTTTTTATTACTATGGGAGTCAATGGTTACAGGATTTCAACATCTTTCTTCAAAATATTTCCTTTTGCGTTCAATGGAAGAAACTTAAAGATTTGGAACCATTTGTGCATGAGTAAATAAAATTTCTTCTGTGAACTATCCATTTAGGTGTGGTTCATAGCACTAGAATATTATATTGGTTGTATCGTATTACTTTTATAATGAAATGTAGTATTATAAAATGAATCGAAACCACTGCAGACTTAAAAGGTTTAGCCTGTGTCTTTGCATTAAACTGAAGTCTGCTTGTGAAAATGCATTATTTTTCTATGACCCTTGTTCTGTCTTTTGTCTAAAACTAAACGTAAAGTGGCTAGTCTTCTGTTCTGTCTGTGGGTGACAGCTTTACTTCAGACTTCAGACTTTAACAGTCATACATTTAAGGAAAGGTGGTATGTGGAGTTAACCCCTCCATCTATCCAAGGATTGTTCACCTCTCCATCATTTACTCATCCTTATTGTTTAAACTAGTTTTCATTTCTTTATTCTGTTGACAGGGTGGCTGTGGGGTCTTAAAAAGTCTTAAAGTCTTAAATTTTAGGCCTTAAAAAGTCTTAAATTCACTGAAATATTTTCTTGTTGGTCTTTAATCATTTTAAACAGGTCCTAATATTCTTTTGTTAATGTAAAGCTATCCAATCGATCCAACACACATCTAATTACCAACAATACATCTCAATAAAACTTATTTAAACTCTATTTATAAACTTATAATTTTTAAGTTAAGATGAAATCATGTGTATGTGTACAACTAGTTTTAAAACAATATTTAAAATATGTAGCTAAGAAATGTCTAATTAGAATTTAGTTTTTTGATGGGACTAGTAAAATAAAACTTTTTTTCTACTGGGCTGTTAAAAACAATCCTTTGTTTTTAGTCTTATATACAGATACGTCTGACGTTTCATTCTTAATGATCTTAAAAGGGTCTTCAATTTGGCTTAGTTAGACCTGCAGAAACCCTGGTTCAACACAATAGATGTTTTGAAGCGAGCTGAAAACGTTCAGTGGCCACTGTAGGAAAAAAACATTTTAAGAAAGTCAGTTGTTACAGTTTTTCAACATTCTTCAAAATATCTTCTTTGGTGTTCAACAGATAAAAGAAACTCAGACTGGATTTGAACAAGTCAAGGGGGTTTTAATACATTTCTGTGTTTTAATCAAATTCATGCTCAAATAATATTATTATGGATGTTCACAGTATTTTTTCCCTACTTTAAAATGTTTCAAAGTGTGTAATTGCACTGAATTGTTTATAATAAACAGAAAATGTATGTAAACAAGTGATAGTTGTTTATGATTGCTTAATAATAATAATTATTATTATTATTATTATTTATCTTATTAGTTGTTGGATAGGTACGTATTATGATTCCTGCCTTTACACTTCAGTGTGAACAAACATGTATTACACCAGCAGAGGGCTGTTTGTAGAAATGAGTGGACCAACAGGCTTGTCAATGATTAAATGGTTTACATTTCCTATAAACGGAAGACACTAAAATGGCAATTAAATACTAAGTTTGAAGAAGCAACATTGTAAATGAACCTTTGATCCAGTTTGTAAAATATTATGTTTGAATAGCTGAGTAAGTTTCCTGTTTACAGTGTGGACATCATGTGTGTGTTTGTGCCTTTTGAGGATTGAGGCTGAACAACCGTTGTGTTCAGCGAAAGAAATGTCGAACACTTCTTTTTAATTACAAAAATAAAAACACAAATTGAGTAGTCTGAAAGATCTACACAGATCTAGCGTGCTTTGCTTTTATTTGCGTTTACTGTTGCTGTGTCATATTGCTTACAATTGTCTGTACAGTATCTTATGTATCATTAACTACACAATCAGTTAGAACTGACAAAACATATCCAAGACATTTGCGAACGTGAATATCTGTCAATTTTACATGTGAAATAAAAGATAAAGAAAGAGGTGCACCTTTTTGTGCATAATTTTTGTCTCATTTACTAGTAAGTCTTGATTTGCATTTCAAGCATGTCATGATTTTGCCAAGTACGATGCGATCCTAGCATCTATATTTATCCTGGAACATCATTTTTATTCGAAAATGTAATCTATGCCTATTCCCCTCCACTAAACCTAACAACTGTTAATTATTTCCAAAATCAGAGGGGAATGGTAATTGGATAACAGTCATGTAGAAATGCATAAACCTAACTGTAAGTGTAACGTTAACATATATTGTAAACATATCCCTTTATTCTGATTGGCTGATTGGAATGTTGTTCCAGGATCAACATGGATGTTAATCCAGGAGCATGTCGTACTTGGTAAAATCAGGTTGCGGCATTTCAATTGTTGAAATTTAAATTGAATTGTCCTCACTAAAGAAAATTGCATTCTGGGAAATTGAGCCTTTTATTCCCTTCCACTTCCTTATATTCAAAATATAAAGACTACACACAAAAGATAGAGATAATGTGATGTTCATTCAGAATTAATACATATTAGTCAGCATTTTACCAAACAACCATGGCACTTCAACAAAAACACATGTTGTGTATAAGAGTGATCAGAAAACAGAACAGCAATGATTGTAGTGTGAAGAAAGATTACAGCTTAAACATACTAAAGGTTGCAGCAGTCAAAAATGAGTAAAGACCTCTTTGAATGGCATCAGCTTCTCTCGCTCTCTCTCTCTCTCCCTTTCTCTCTCAATTCAATTCAATAGTTGCTTTATTGACATGACAAATGTTACAAATGTATTGTCAAAGCAGTTATAAAGTTTACATAAAAATAAAATAACATACATATGTAATAAATAAAAAAACTCAGTAAAAAACTCTCAAACTCTCTCTCTCTCTCTCACATCTGCTGTGATCTTGACAATCTTTTCAATAGTTCACTAATGGGGTATATGCACAAGGACTTTTAATTTCAGTCCGCCAGTGCCAGGGCTTCTGGTGATTTATTTAAAAAAATTTTAACAGCGATCTTCACTGTCTGGCTGAGATACGATTTAAAGTGGATCTCAGACCAAACAAGAAGCACTGCATTAAATTATATTTTGTTCATGCCATGTCTTTAAAATATGGAAATCAATTTTACCCCAGTATTTTCAATGGAGTTTCTGCGCTAGCCAGCATGCTGCTAATGTCTCTTCTTGACAATCAAATGGATGCTTAAGTCTATTTAACATCAACGCTGTAAAAGGAACCTTATTAAATTAAAAATAGTCACATAAACCTTTCACCGGAGGGTCATCATTGGCTGAAAAACACTAGCTGTGCATATAGCCCGTTGTAGTGGGTTAATTAACCATATCTTTGTCACCAAGGATTTCCAGTTAGGTTCGGTTCAGGACTCTGAGCTGGCCATTTCATTTTTTTTTTACCTTCAATAAACTGCTTTAGCCCATTTTTCTCTGTGAAAAGGCTCAGTAGCTGTTGTAGTATGTTGAAGTATATAAAACATATGTGAATAAAGCACCACTTCCATGGTGCCAAATATCAAAAAGAAAAATCGAATTTTCTGCTTTTGGAGAGTATATAATAATAAAAATGGCTTTTAGAGGAGAGAGACAAACTCTTTGGGAGTGCAGACCCTCTAGACCAGGGGTGCTCAACCCTGTTCCTGGAGAGCCACCCTCCTGCAGATTTCAGTTGCAACCCATATCAAACACACCTGCCTGTAATTATCTAGTGCTGTTCAGGTGGTAATTAATTGGTTCAGGTGTGTTTGATCAGGGTTGCAACTGAAATCTGCAGGAGGGTGGCTCTCCAGGAACAGGGTTGAGCACCCCTGCTCTATAGGTAATAAGGAGGTAGTTCAGGAGGTAATAATACAGAACCATTTTGAAGACAAACTCGGGCTAAGGTATTTTGAAATGTAATGTGATGGTGTGTACATTAATACTGTCCTGTCATACCCTCTTTTGTTATCATCATCATATGATCTACAAAAATAAAAATCACAACTTTTTTGATGAGTTGAAACTAACTGTGTAAAAGTGTTTCCATCGTAGTTCATGTGCATTTCTTCCTATTGGATAAAAAGCTCATCCTACTCAGTTGTGTACATAAGGTTTTGTTTGTTTGTTTTACAATATGCTAATGCGATATTACAAAATGCACATACAAAAAAAATTGTCAACTGAAACATAGCTAGTGTCCTGCATAAAAAATGCTGCTGATTGGGTGATAAGCAGGAAGGAGCTTCTGATGAACATTTGCATCTTGTATTGACTTTCAATCAGAGAGACCCAACTCCTGCTGCAGAAAGCATCATTTACAGGTGTCAAATCCAGTTTCTGGAGAGCTGCAGCTCTGCATAGTTTATCTTTAGCTCTAATTAAACACACACGATCAAACTGAATCCTTCAGGCTTGTTTGAAAACTACAGGGTTGGAACTAAACTGCAGACTCAGAGCTGCGGCCCTCCTAGAACTGGATTTGACAACTTTGCTTTATATTCAGTCCAAATTTTCTTGATTTCTCTTGTTGATCATTTCCAGCTTTGTTGAACCAATTGCTCATTGAGATTCTCCACGTAATCTCCTATATTTGTCATTTGGGAATGACAAGTCTTTTTTAGGGGACTTGAGTGAGTTTGTGATTTGTTAATATGTAATATTCTAGAACTCACAGATTTAAAATGAGTACACCCTTTGGTCTTCCTCTGGACAACTTACTGTTTCAGTCACTTTATGCAATTCACCACACTCTAAAAAACACAGTGTTTAAAAACTACCCAAATTGGGTTGTTTTTAACCCTATTGCTGGGTAAATATAGTACAGAACACATCAGGGGTTAAATTAACCAAAGTAATTGGGTTATTATTTTTAACTCCAGAAATGGGTTGTTTTTTCTACCCAATAATTGGTTATTTTTACTTAAATAACAGGTTAGTTTGACTTAATTAATAGGTTATATTTTCAAATGTAATTTTTAGCTTTCATTTTAAAATCATTAACCACATAAAAAAAAGCAGGTGAATGTTGTATTAGATTTATTAATTTTTTGTTCCATTACATTTATTCAGCACATTACACTTTGTAAATACACATTACCCGAGAGATCATACAAAACTAAATACAAATTATGAACTGCATTTAAAACAAGTCGTTTCATATTCATGGGTTAATAATAATATATATCGCAGTCAGCCCCTGCTGTGAGTTGATTTGACCCAAAGAGCTGGGTTGATATGCCTGTTTGGTGCTAGGGTTGCATTGATTCAAGTCTTAGAAATGATTACCCAGAAAATAACCCAAGTTTGGGTTACATAGCACTACCAAAGACTCTGAAAGTAACCCCCAAAAATTACCCAAATGCCTCAACCCAACATTTGGGTAGAAAAAAAAATAACCCCGGATTTTTTTATTGTGCATCTTGCAAAGTCAGTACAAACTGGAAAGTTTGGATGCCAGTTAAGTAGGATTTGTCAAATAATTAGGGAAATTACCACCAGGTGTAATTTAACGTTATTTGTAATTGGACCTAAAGGACGCTTTTAAAACTGCTTTTATTTTTGTTAGGCGGACTAAGCGGAGACCTTAAAGTCTATTGTAGGTTGGTCTCTAATTTTAAGCTTCGCTGTATGTAACACAAAACATAATCCTCTCATTTCATGTTTTTCAGACAGCCGGATTATAAGTGTTATCCTGCATTTTATGATATACCTCGAACTCATTTGAATTCGAATTAAAAATTAAAGGGGATTTCCAACAGACACCCATATAGATGCAGATGGATGAACAGTAGATTAATTCGATTCTTAAAATAAATGCCTATATATTTAGTATTTACAACAAAACTGTAAAGAGGAAGAAGGAACTAGAGTAGTTAGGAATGAGCTGTAGAAGCCGCTGTGTACACACTTCAAATCCGGGAGCTCAAACACACACACAGCCGAGCGCGTGCACATACACAGTCACACTTTCACACACATACACGCCGACTGAGTTAGTTACAGGCGCGTTTCCACTCAAGGAAGCCACTGTGGATTTACCGGAGCACGACACGGGATAAAGCGCCGAGTGATGGTAAGAACTTCACTTCAGTGTAGTGTTTGTGTTTTAGCTACACTAATTTCCTTACGGTCATACAAACAATTCTATGTCTCTGGGTAGGAAAAGCACAGCAGCTTTATTAACTTCGGCTTGAGCAGGATATGAGATGTTTACATTTTGCTCACTGGGACATCCTGATGATGTCATTGTTTTTAAAGGAGTTTAGAACGTTTGCTTAAAGTTCCATAGAACGATTTACTTTGGTACAATACTGTGCCGTGGAATTCCTCCACGTTACTTTGGAATACTACTATGTAAATACCATGGTAAATATAACTATACAAATGACTATACCGTTGTTGTTGTTGTTTTTTTGAGAAGTACAGGTTGAAAAGCAAGTTATGGGATGTTTTTTTTATAATGTATGATTGTCACATTTGAGTGAGTAGCCTGCCAAAGTGAATCGTGTGTCCTGTTTTATCCCGTTGTACTGGAACACAGTTGTGGACATCTGCCAGACGATCAATAGACAGATCAGTGCCATGGTAACCAAAGACACGGGCCCTCAAAACACCATTTGGCCCTCTGTTGTAAGTGATGGAGATTTTACTGGTTTATAGCTGCGGTGAACTTTCAGCCCAGTCTCTGAGATATTAAATAGAGATTTGATATTGTCATGGTTGTTCGTTTCAATTAAATCCGCTCTATGCATTTGATGTGTTGTTTAATGGATGCTTATGAGGTAAGCTTTCAAGAGGTTAAAACAGAAAGGTGAAGGTATTTTCTACGTTATTTCCATACAAACGTTTAATAGTTGGTGACAGGGCCGTGCACAGACATTTTGAGGGGCAGTGGCCCAAACCAAAAAAAGGGGCACTAAGTGGGTAGGTTCTTGCTAATACAAATTTTCCAGTTTTTATAAATATTGAAAATAGTTTTTTAAAATAGATAATTGTTATTTATATTAGATCTGATTTTGATTAGTCATTTAATTTCTAAGAATGTGGATATTTAGCACAAGGTGTCAGCACTTGTATAAGATCACTGGCTGCAATGTGGATTGTAAATGAGAGTTGTAATGCACCGTTCGTCAAGAATCGTAGGCTCGTTTGACATGGCCATAATCTGCGCAGAACGCATCACCGGTGATCACCGCGAGATGCATGCCGGTTAGAAACGTGTCCGACTTGCGTGCACCTTGCTTTGATGTCACGCTGACGTGCGCCAAAAAACTCTGAGCAGTCGGCTGCAGTCTCAAGTCTCCATCGACTGCGCTCACCAAAAGCATGATGGGAAACGACTGGCTAACGACACAGCCTAATGCTTATTGGATGAGAGTGAAATTACGCTTCTCTGTCTTCTGTTTTTACTAAGGGTTATACCCGGCTGTACACCTTTATTGTATTTTCGTTGATAATTAAAAAAAGACATGAAGACTATTACATATGTTTATTTATTTAGATTTACATGCAAACAAAAACAAAACACACCTTTGTAAAAACAAAACATGATCTATCTAATATAACTAAATGTTACAAATAAATCATTAGGATGTGCTTATGCTGTATTTTATTTCTATCTTAGTTTAAAGTCCTGTTTGTTGTCATTTTCACTTTTTTGTATGTTTGTGTGAATTTTGTATTGTCATTTTTATGCAACATTATTCCCTGAAAGTCAGTCCAATACACACATATGCAGACATACAAGTAATCAGACTGTTCTGCCATTATGCCTCATCTTTGTGTGGTTTCCTATGAGAAGTGTAAGGGGTGTAGTAAACAAAACACACACATGTATGTGAAGTCAAGAGTTACGTTTAATAGACCAAGAACATTTTCACAGTATTTCCTACAGCCTAATGGTTTTTATTCTGGATAAAGTCTCAGGCTGTTTATTTCAGTCTGGCCGGAGTAAAAGCAGTTTATAGAGGCCTAATAAGCATGTCAATATAATCAGACCCTTAAGAATCTCTTTATGTCTGCAGAACAAACCACTGTTGTCCAATGGCTTTCCTCATTTTTCTTTAACATAATTCATCTGAAGTTAACACTTTAAATTGCACTTTAGGCTGAATAGTATCTTCAAAAAAACTAGTAAAATATTATGTAAAATATATATTATAATATTGTCATAATGGCAAAGTCTAGACAAATGTGTTAGAAACTGTTGAAAACAAAATCTGTTAAACAACACTTTTACATATTTGATGCAATACTATTTTTTCTTTAAACTTCACAAGAGGGCTAATCATTTTGTCTTCAGTGGTATTTCCCTTTATACCTTCTAATGCCCTCTAAAGAAAGTCTGAAATTACTATAGAAATGGACCACTGCTCAATAAAATGCCATATTCTAGGGACATTTCTAAAAAACAAACAAACATTTGTCATGACCTGTCACTCAAAAGCATCTCGCTATAGTTACTTCATTTATAATGTAGCCAAATTAGATTTCTTGAACACTTTCTAGCTGTATAAGCAGTTTATTCTTTAAACATTCACCTGTTGAACATACAGATAAATACTGTACATCCTTTTAAGTAATGAGCTGTTCATCTTCTGTGATTCTGACTATCTTTTTGTAAAAACAGTTTTTTTACAAAATATAAGAATATTTCAATAGCATCCAATCCCACATTAAAAATACTATAGTAACTTATAGGAATACTATAGTGTTTTTGAACCATATGCCTGTTATAAAAATAGCCTGTTTAAATTTCTATAGTTGCTATGGTATCACAGCAACTATAAACATAACCAAATACTGAAAAAACATGTTCAAAAACACTATAATATTTACTATAAGTTACTATAGTATTTTTTCATTAGGTCATTCGTGCCGCGATTAAAACGCGAACGCGATCTCCTCCACTTTTGACGTTTCCAGGCGGCAAACAGCGAGATTCGGGAAGTGTCCGACTTGTGATTAATTTTTTTAAGCCCTTCTCTTACTGCAGCCGCCTGCTCCCGTCTACATTGCAGTCAAGACGCGGGCACACAGATTGTGAGTGACGCTGCGGACTCCGGAGCGGGCGGTAAAATACGGAGTGGATTAACAAAATCAGTGGATGTTTAGCGAAGCGGTAACAGAACAGCCAGGGACGGGGGCACGGACGCGTTTGAGAAGGAGGGAAGAGGTACAGCCTGAGAGGGGCACCTCAGCCAACGAGGGCAAAGGGGCAGTGGCTCTAGCCCCCGGGCCACCCCCCTGTGCACGGCCCTGGTTGGTGAATTATCTTGTTCTTGTATGTGAATGTGTGTTTTGAAATTTACTTCACACCCCTTCCCAATCCAATAGTTTTAAAAGTAGTTTTTAAAATAAATTTTCCTGCTGTTAAAATAGGATCAAATCCCTCCCATTTTGAGGCAGACCTGAACATGATGTAGAAGTGTGGGGGGTTCCTGCCGACCGAATTGATTGACAGCTGCGTATTAAGATGTCTCCATAGTAACACATACGATCATATCAACAGGACAGGACATGCGCAAAACAACTGGGATTAAAAGATCTGTTTAGCTCACTGTGATCATCAATCATCATCAAATGTGATCAAGATGCATTCAAAGCATCATTATAACTTGTGCTCTATTTTCCAAATTTTTGATTAATCTAAAGGTCCTGCTTGTTTTTAAACTATACTAATCAAAAGGATAAGACTTGGCTCTCTATAGAAGAAACATGATTGATTTTATTTTATTTTACATTTTTGCATTATTAAGAAAAATGTTATGTATGTGACGCCACTCTGTTATGGATGTGACTTATGTGAAATTGCCACTTGTGTGACTTTTTTGGAAATCAAATATAATTGTTTGAAAACACTGACAGACATTTGTAATAATTTTTAAAGCACTTTAAATTACAAGTCTACATGAAAAAAACGCAGAAAAGGTTTTGCTATTTTGGCGAAAACGTAATTTTTTTTTCCATGGCAAGGTTGACTTTTGCATGGAATTGTTCAAATAAGTATTTAACAATTTAACCTTTTTTTTCACATTTAATAAATGCCGTCTTGAGGAACAGAAGAATTTTATTCAAATTATTCAATAAAATTAACAATTGAAAAAAAAAACTGATCCCAAACTTTTATCTGGTAGTGTATTTATCCTTTTTTTTTTTTTTTTTTTTGCAGATGAGCAAACGCTCTAAAAAAACCATCTTCCAGATGTAAACTGGACTGACACAGTTTCAGTTTACTAGAGCTTCTATGTTGAGCTGCTTTGACACAATCTACATTGTAAAAGCATAAAAATAAACATGTAAATTAAAAATTATCCTGGAACATCAAATAGAAAGACTTATTTTACATCTTGTAAGAAGGAGCATAATAGATCTCCTTTAAATGCAAGTGTCTACTTTTATTTTTCAACTAATCTTTTGTGAAATTAAATGGTCAAAATATGGCAGAACTAATATTTTTATAATCATTTATCACCACCGATATTTTTATGTAACTTGAAATAACATATTTGGTCTGACCTGCTCTTTGCCTTTTATTATTCGTGCTGGAGATGAATCTTAGAATCTGAGCATATAAACAGGGGAGGGGATCCATACAGTCTATAACATAAGCATTATTGATCTGTGTTCCTCACGGGACCAGTGAGATGGGATTCGGTCCAATTACTAATGGACGCAGAGCTGTGCTAAGTGTCATTTGTCATAAGATCTATAAAATGAATGCTGAGCATGTCTTCATGTGTGTTATGATTTTGTGTAGATATAAGCACATTTAGAATGATAATAAATGAAATCGCAGCAAAGTTGTGAGGTGGATTTGGAAGGCCAGTCATGTTGCTGAAATATTATGATATGAAATCCACTTTTGACATCTTAAGTCCTCAGTTTTAGTATTGGAGGGCCTTGTGCTCAGCATGTGACAAGACTTAAGATTTAAGAAGATAGTTTTACTCAGTGTTTCATTCCAACAGTGTAAAAGTACAACTTTGGTGAATAGGAGCCTATGCGTGTAATGTTTCTTATAAAAATACACTGCAAAAAAGCTTTTCACACCTAGACTTTTTGTCTTGTTTCAAGTCCAAATATCTAAAAATTCTTAAATCGTGGGTCTGGTATTCGTACCTTGCTTTAGATGATTTGGCACATCCTGGATCTTTTAATCTTGATAACTGATTCATCATGCCTAAAGCCAGCCTGGTGAAAGTTTTTTTTTTTTTTTTCTCAAAAGTTGGACTTTTTTGTAATTATTTTGCAATGCGTTTTAGTGCATTATTACCTTGTCAGATGGTCATCATATCTCATAATTTTTATAATATATAAAATTATGTATGTGACATTTGCAGTAAAAACTCAAAACATAAATGCACAGATAAGGTTTATGTTAACATTAAATTGAAACATCTGTTTACATTTTCCAAAACAAATATACATAGAATTATGGGATCAGAAAAATATCAATCTGAAAACAATTTTTATACTTTAAATGAGGAAAATAAACATGCGTTATGGATGTGACCAAAAAAGTCTGCGAGTTTACTGTCTACAACAGGGGTGTCCACACTCGGTCCTACAGGGCCGTTGTCCTGGATAGTTTAGCTCCAACCCTAATCAAACACACCTGAACCAACTGATCAAGCTCTTACTAGATATACTAGAAACCTCCGGGCAGTTGTGTTGAAGCAGGTTGGAGCTAAACTCAGCAGGACACCGGCCCTCCAGGACCGAGTTTGGACACCCCTGGTCTACAACATACTTTGTAGAAATTCTGTGGATTAAACTGCACAATCCAAAAGAAATAATGATAATCACAAGGATTGGCTCTCTATATAACAAAAATGGTTGGTTTTATTTTAATTTACATTTTTGCGTCTATGAAGAAAAAGCTTCGTGGATGTGATGGATGTGAAATTTCCACTTGTGAGATTTTGGTAAATCAAATGTAATTGTTTGAAAACATTGACCGAGACGTTTTTGAGTATTTGTACAGCACTGTAAAATACAAGGATACACAAAAAAAAATTAAAAAGGTTTCGCTATTTATGATGACAACTTTTCATTTTTTCATGGCAAGGTTGACTTTTGCATGGAATTGCTCACATCTATTACTACTGTAAGAAAATATCAGCATATGGTACATACTTTCAGTATCACCTTTGCTTGAAATGACCCGATCTAATCCTGTTTATATGAAATAAGCCTGCTCCCGGTTTGATCGAGAGTTGTTGTTATAGCAACAGTTCTGGAAGTTCAGTTTTGAAGAACAAACCAATCCTGGATCATGTTAAATCGTCAATAACCAAACCCAGCTTATTGAATAATCCTCTTACAGTATAAAGAATGGACCCGAAGAAGCATTTTCTACACTCTCAGAAATACAGGAGCTGTCACTGGGGCAGTACCTTTTCAAAAGATACATATTTGTACCTTAAGGGTCCATGATGGTACCTGAAAGGTACTTTTTAGTTACATTTGGGCACTAAAATGCTCCTTTGAGGTACCACTGTGGACTCTTTGGGGACAAATATGTATCTTTTGAAAAGATACTGTCCCAGTGACAGCTCATGTACCTCTATTTCTGTAAACAGTATTATTTCTGTAAACAAGATTATATATTTTACGTCATAAATTGAGTTTTTCCTTTAAGATAAGCAAATATTCTGCTTGTTTTAAGGAAAAACACGCTTAAGTTTGACATGCTCTTTCTGAAAACTTTTACTTGTCGGGAATTTGCTGCTTGATTTAAGAATTTTTAAATATTTGGACTAGAAACAAGATAAGAAGTCTAAGTAAAAAAAGCATTTTTGGCAGTTTAATCATTAGTTCATGGGAAAACGTATAACTCTTATATGAGAGTGAGACTGAATATGTGCATTATACCCCTCAAAAAAGGATTTTTAATAAAATGTAGGCCTGCCTCTAAACTCTTAACTAAATTCACCAGGGTAGTTCAAAAATGTATAACTTGATGAGCTACTTATTGCAATTCGAAAATGTAACATTGTTTAAAATGACCATGTTATTGTCTTAAATGACTTCCAAACCAGTTTGAGTATGTTTGTGTGTTGTTGTGTTGAGCACAAAAGAAGATATTTTGAAGAATGTTGGCTTCCGTAGCATTTGTTTTTCTTACAGTGGATGTCGATAGTCAATAGCAGAATTTTTGGTGTGAACTATCCCTTTAAAAAAGAAGTGTGTATGTATTTTTGTGCAATTAGAGAGTGCACACTCTGCACACACACATTTACAAAGTGATTTCTGTAAAACATGGCTCTCTTTAATGCATTCTATGCATTCGTTTTTGTTGGAGCAATTGCCACTTAAAATAGGAAGGCGTTTCAAAACCTCTCGAGTGTTTCTTGTCTCCTTGCACAATCATTTTGCAACTCTGCCCTACACTGTAAACCTGACCGTTAGGATAAACCACGAGTCACAACCTTCTCAATAGAAAAACAGCAATTCTGAGCACACAAATATTGTAATAATTATTCACCAAGCATAAAAAATTAGTGTCTTTTCATGAGTGCCACTTTCAGTACTCACCCCACTGTGAATTACTATTGCAAATGAGTTCAGATTGATAATACCTAACAAGTGCTCTCCAGACAATAGTGCACTCTCTTTGTTGTAACATCTCCACCTCTGGAGAGGAGCATCTGCCTGCTTTTTAATGGGTCTGCAGGTTTTGTTCGTGGGCCCTGTCGCCATGGAGACGCTCTCCATCAGGCCACAAGGGTCTGAATGATCAGTGTTTTATTTCAATTTCCCAAGAGTTCTCCTGTTAGTTTGAGCTCTCCTCTTGATGAAGATGCAGGCTGGTGTGGACGGCTGTGATCAGAGGGTAATCCCAAATCTCTTTTCAATCCAAAATGCATGATGTTTTTGTAAAGTCTGCATGAAATGATGTTTGTAATCTTTGAACTTCTTTAATGTGATGTATTTCAGTCAGTGTGAGGCAGGGTATTTGATGAGGGAAAGGTGTTGAGTGGGATGGTTGCTTATGTTCAACTATGAAAACTGGACTGACAGTTTTAATTTACTAGATATTCTATGCTAAGCTGCTTTGACAGTCTACTTTGTAAAAGTGCTAGAGAAATAAATGTGAATTGAATTGAATGTTGTTTCTTGTTGAGTTTACATTGAGCCTTCAAATGTAACAGCAGATTCAATTGAACATAGTTTTGTAATATAATGTACATGAGCAATTCCAGCGT
>CAIGQQ010006262.1:0-14549 GCA_903798035.1 Danio albolineatus | reverse complement strand
AATTGTGTAAGATTATTCAGCGAGTTTAATTATTTTACAATGTAACGCAGGTACATTATAAGTAACTGTAATTAAAATACCTAAAAATGAACAGTAATTAGTTACTTTACTTTTTCAGTGGAAAAGTAATTTAATTACTAAGTAACGCGATACACCCAACACTGTTTATAAATGCACGCTCGAGTAGTCGATTGTTTCTGAGAGCGCCGACTAGTGGTTGAAGTAGTCGATCGCTCGACTAGTCGACTAGTCTATGCAAGCCCTACCATGTGCACTGATTCTGCACGTTTGATCAATTGCTTGCCTATATTTCGTATATTATATATTGTACGTTATACATTTATAATGGCCGTTATTGATTATTAAAACTGATATTCAGCAAAAGAGAGGGTGTGTTCCGTATTTTCAATGAGAATGATAGGAGGCAGTAATGTTATAGGCTGTGTTCTGTTATAAATATACATGCAGTGAAGATGACGCTCATATTTTATTTTGTGCTAAATAGAAGAAACTTATATTTATAGAATATAATAATGGTTTGGAAGCATTTGAGGTTACTAATAGTCAGTGAACTTTCATTTTTGGGGGACGATCCCTTTAATAAGCATCAGGGTGAGGAATTAAATCAAAATTACGTCTCGTCTGTCAAACCATAGCCAGGTTTTCGAGAAGTTCTCCTCCTTTTGCAAAAAGTCCTGCAATTTGAGCCTTTGAGCACAGAGCACATATCAAAAAAAGAGAGATAACACTTGAATTGTTGGACATGAAATTGCTTGGTAGGCTTCAGCTTCTCCTGAGATTAAAAGAGATTGTTACTGCTTTGAACGCTGTCAGGTTTTTCTAAAACCCACAATGATGGTTCAAATGCAAGCAAAGCGTAACATAAGAACCCACAACAAATGCAGCTAAAGGCATGGACAGGAATAGGTCATTTTTAAAATATATTTTCACCACAGACTATAAAACCGACACTTAAGGAATGACGTTGTATCACTTAAGGTTTCATTAGTTGATGTTAGTTAACGTATTAAGTAACATGAACTAAAAATGATGAATACGTGTACAGAATTTGTTAGTTCAACATTATTAAAATCTGATTTCATGCTTGGTAACATTAGTAAACAGTTAATTAGTGAGTTATCATGAATTAACAATGAATTATTTTCGTTAACTAACATTTTCAAACAATACTGTAATGAATGCAAACATAGCTTGGAATGTTGTGACTGACCAATCAGAATCAAGTATTCACTACCATTGCCATGATTATTAGCAGTACCCACCAGACTCACAAGAGGGCACTCCAGCGACATTCCATATATGTACATTCCACCAGCCATTTATATGGACTACACCTCCCATTATTGTTTGCACCTCACAGCTGAAACAGATTGTCAGTATGGACACTCATGTACACGCACAGCTGCTGATCATTGACTCTGAATATACAAAATGTATAAACACCATACTCAAACACCTTTATATTGGGATATTGTTTTGTGCCGTAGTCTTTACCAGTGTGTGTTGTTTTGATTATTGGTCTGTTTCTTGTTGTTTGATTGTTTGCCGCCTGCTTTGAACTTTGCCTGTTTTGTGGGTTACCCTGTCTGATTATTCTTGCCAGCACTGTTTGTTCCTGTTTTACCTTTCCCTGCCTGACTATTCTTTATAAATATAGCTACAGTATATACTCCACCTCCGTTGCCAAACCTCATCTTTAAAGCTATGTAAAAAACAAACAAACAAACAGGACAAACAAACGTGAAGTCGTATATACAGTTGAGTCACAGTTAAGATTTTATTTCAATTTCTGATCTGGCCTTTTTTCAACATAGGCTCATTCTGAAAACGTAGCCCTATATACATTTCTGGAGATCGCAAATTAGGTAGCCAGAGGTACGTATGGCGGCATTTTGTCTTTAGAACGAATGCACATGGTGGTGTGACACCATTCCTTTTCACGCTTGGAGCTTTTCCGCTAATACCAGTTTTTCCAGTGGCTTGCCACGTACATCAGCAGACTTGTGACGTGGAGCAGAATTGGACGCTACGACAGGGATTGACTCCAAAAACAAAAGCTAAATAAGAAAAAATGAATGAAACAAGTAAATAACATGATGAAAATGTGGTAAAAATCAGGCTGCTGTGAGGGTATTTCTTTTTCTGGATTGCTTTTGAAAACACTGTTGTTTGGGTGAAGGAAAGGGGGTGATCGGGTCAATCAGTCCTTTTGAAAACACTATCGGTTGTGTTTAGAGAAGGAGGAGGGTGAGTCAGTCGATGAGTCAGTCAGTATAGAGTGGGCTTTGGTGGATTTACACGAGAACAGTAGGCACGAATAACACTCGCGAGAAAAATTTGAGATCGGAAAAAGCGTACACAGCGACCTCTAGTGGATTTGCAAAAAAAAAAAACTGCAAAAAAAATAGCTCCTGGGACGTATTTGGCACTCTCCAGAAATGTATATAGGGGTGCATTTTCAGAATGAGCCTGGGTTTCCATTTTTACATGTTATTATAAATATACAAGTATAACGTGTGAAATTATTATTATGGACAATACTAAATAAAAAATAACATGCAATTTTGTTTTAAGAGCCCTCTTATTTTGGTAAAATTCGAACATACTTTTTTACAATTACAAATAACATTGTTGTTTTGTTTTAAGTGAAGTTTATTTCTGAACTAATTTCGAGAGGATCACGTGCTTATGATTGCTTGCGGCTGGTCCCGGATTATCCAATTTATGATTCACCAATCAGACGATTCCTAAGCCGATATAAATACCCTAAGCTCCATATCACAGCCATCTTCATATTGAAGAATCCCCCCTTCTACCCCTACTCCTCCTCCTTTCCTAGATGGGTGGCACGGTGGCCCAGTGGTTAGCACTGTTGCCTCACAGCAAGAACGTCACTGGTTCTAGTCCTTACCAAGCCAGCTGATGTTTCTGTGTGTTTACACATTCTCTCCATGCTCATGTGGGTTTCCTCCAGGTTCCCCAGTTTCCTCCCACCGTCCAAAAACATGCAATTTAAGTTAAGTGACTAATACAAATCGGCACCATAGACATGCCCCTAGTAAATAGTTATCTTTTCATAGCAATCACTATCTGTTCATCAACTACAGCAGGGGAGTTCTCGAGATCTACCTGAGCTTAAACTCCCCTCTCGCCTTGCAAACGGGAGGGAGCCCCGGGCTCGAGGATCTTATGAGCTCAGTGCTCTCTCCCAGGACAGCATGCCAAACAAGCTTTATAATCAATCATCAGCTAAGTGTGAACTCTTGAATAGCAACGTATTACCATTTGAATGAATTGCAAATAATGGTTTACATTAATGTATGCATTTATTATTCAATATAAACCAAAACATATTCATTCATTCAGTCATTCATTCATTTTCTTTTCGACTTAGTCCCTTTATTAATCCGGGGTCGCCACAGCGGAATGAACCGCCAATTTATCCAGCATATGTTTTACGCAGCAGATGCCCTTCCAGCTGCAACCCATCTCTGGGAAACATCCATACATACTCATTCACACACATGCACTATGGACAATTTAGCTCACCCAATTCACCTATAGCGCATATCTTCAGACTTGTGGGGGAAAACGGAGCATCCGGAGGAAACCCACGCGTTCCCTGGGAGAACATGCAAACTCCACACAGAAATGCCAACTGACTCAGCCGAGGCTCAAACCAGTGACCTTCTTGCTGTGAGGTGAACGTGCCAATACATATTTAATAATCCAAATAAATAACCTGCACACAATCATGGTTGAAATACTTTAGTTTTTTCCTCTGAAGCACCTTATTGCAAGGCTATTGTTTGATATTGATTGAATGATACAATTCTGTCCTAGATAAAATTACATTCTAGCACAGGCTGTAAAATCCATAATCAGCAGTAGCTACATTAAATTTCTCCTGGCTTCTTATCATTTAAATGCAGTAATTACCAAATAAGATTTGAAAAGTGATGTTGGACAACCCAAGCCCAGTGTGATACAGGTCATGTTGACACCAATATTTCAAAATTAAATGTTTCTCAGTTGCCTACTTATCTCATTAAAGTTTCCTTATCTCTCAGAATTTGTCCTCTGTCTGCTCTCTAATTAGTTTCTATACTTTTATTTTTCAGTTCCTCTGTTATTATACTTTTATCTTTAATCTCTTTCACTTACATATATTTGTAATTCTAATTTAGCTGGGATACATCTACACTAATCAACTCAGCTGGCCATATTATTCAATAACTGCATTCATTCATTCTCCTTCAGCTTAGTTCCTTATTTATCAGGCAGTGGTGTAGATGGGGCTATATGCACGTATACTCGGTATGCCTACTTTTTTCCACAAGCTGTTTGGGTATTACGTCTTCTGAGGTTCAATAATTGCGTATACCCTCGGTATACTCACTTGTTTTGCTGATTAAACTTCCCTAATTCACTGTATTCGTGTCCCCTTTAACTGTACATCAAACGTTTTTTTTAAACTCGCATCTTTATTTGTTGCAATTGGTGCAGTTTGAGAAAATTTTGTCAGTTTTTCGACGACGACAAAGAGTCAACTGAATGATGTCTCGCTGAATAATTTAGGTTAAATTATTAAACAGCACGAAGACGTGTGCTTTGCTTTTGTTTTCCTGGTTTTACATTTTTTTTTTAAATCTCCTGTTTATGTTAGCATAATACAATACTTGTATGTTTCACTGTCTTGAAACACATTTTTTTTTGTACAGTATTAAAATTAAAAAAAATTTAATAGGCTCTTTTTACAAGTCCCTATAGAGTTAAACAGTTGGGTTTTACCCAGGTTTTACCACAGCTTAATATGCTCAGCCAATCTCCAGGTCTGCTGGGGGCCCTATTAGCTAAGCATAAATCATTGAATAGGATTAGACTATTCGCTTTAAAATGAACAGATTTGTTTAAACAGTTTTTCTTTTAAATGGATAGTTCACCTAAAACAAACAAAAAATTGTGATCATTTATTCAACCTTTACTTGTTCCAAACCGGTTTGGCTTTTTTTTCTTCACACAGAAGAAGATATTTTGAAGAAAGCTGGAAACCATTGACTTCCATAGTATTTTTTTTTCCTCCTGTGGAAGTCAGTAGTTACAGGTAACTGATGTTAAATATATATTGCTAATGAATCAAGCACTCAATCATTTGGGTTGGGTGGGTAATATAACACCACCTTTTTATGTAGGACTACACCACTGTTGTCAGGGGTCGCCACAGCTGAATGAACCGCCAACTATTCTGGCATATGTTTTACACTGTGGATGCCCTTCCAGCCACATCCCAGTACTGGGAAACACATATACACTCTCACATTCACACTCATACACTACGGCCAATTTTGTTCACCCAATTCACCTACAGCGCATGTATTTAGACTGTGGGGGAAACTCGTCTCTCTAAATATAATAAAAACACTCCCCCCTCCTTACTCTAGCATTTCAAGAGTTCACACAGCTGATGATTTAATATAAGCTTGTTTGGCATGCTGTCCAGGGAGAGAGCCCTGAGCTTAAGTGATCCTCGAGACTAGGGCTCCCTACAGTTCGTAGTGCGAGAGGGGAGCTTGAGCTTAGGTAGATCTCAAACTCCCCCGGCTGCGGTGGCTAAGGAAACACTTGAGGAGGAAGAGGGTTAGATAAGTGCCTGAATTGTTTAATCTGTTATGAATTATGTATATCTTTGGATGGTGGGAGGAAACCGGAGGCCCCGGGGGAAACCCAAGTGAACAAGGGGAGAATATACAAACTCTGCATAGAAAAACCCACCAGCCTGGCGAGGGCTGGCAGTGTTCTTGTTGTGGGGCGACAGTGCTAGCCACTGGGCCGCCGTGCCGCCCAATCTAAGAAAAGGAGGAGACGGGGGAGGAAAGGGGTTTTTTCTTCCATACGAAGACAACTGTGGACTGAAACTGTGATTATTTCTATTAAATGGGGAATCATATGATTGGGAGGTCATGATTAGTTAATGTGAGACCAGCCGTGGTAAATCATTTGTGATCCTCTCGAAATTAGTTTATGAATAAACTTCACTTCATTTCACGGAGCACTAACTATAAAGTGAATAATTGGCACTTCTTGTGTGTATTGCCTCTTCTTGTTGCATTGCTGAATGCCTCCTCAATTGTATGTCACTTTTAGACAAAAGTGTCTGCTAAATGACTAAACGTATATCAGAGATGCCCAAACTAGGGCCAAAGTTGGCCCATGGTAACCTTTGATTTGGCCCTCCATCCCATCTGAGAAGAGAAAGAGAATGATGTGGAATTTTTGGGGAATGCCTTTAACAGAGATTGTCGTTTCTAAATTTTGTTTATTAACTGTTGATCTACGAAAAAAGCAAACTTAGATTAAATGTTTTAATTAAATGTTGTGAATGAATCAGATTTAAAGGGCCATGAATGGGGGTTCCCCCCACCGCTCGTCACAGCAGGGTGTTTTCACAACTCTAAATTTAAAAAGTCAGAAAAGGGGATGAGTCCAGCTTTGTTTAGGTGGGAGTGTTGAGTGGCGAAAGAGGGAAGGGTCTGCATGAAAAGGGGAGTTTCAGTATGTGCACAACAGCTGGCAACAGAAATGCAGATGCAGACAAGTAGGTATCGCTGCAGCACGGAGACCTTCAAGTGGGAGGGATTACACCGCAAGTAGGTTGGGTGACCTCCAAGTGGGAGGGACTTAGACCACAAGTAGGTTGGGTTTAGGTGGTGTAGGTGGAGCAGTTATTAATAAAACACATCAGGTTATTGTGAGGTTGGGTTTAGGTGTAGACGTAAATAAAACACAACAGGTTACTGTGAGGTTGGGTTTAGGGTTGGGTTTAGGTGAAGACCTTAATAAAACACAACAGGTTACTGTGAGGTTGGGTTTAGGGTTGGGTTTAGGTGTAGACGTTAATAAAGCACAATATTGCACTCCGTGTCATGGTCAAGACATTAAATAAATAAAAACTCCAGGTTTGTACAGCCCACTTGGAGCTCGAAGACCCACCCACTTGGAGTTCAAGTCCCACCCACTTGGAGTTGGCTCCGGCCTCCGATTATACCCTTCTCGATGCAGAGGAGACAGACTACGTTTACATGGACATCAGTAATCAAATTATTTGCCTTAATCTGAATATGACAATAATATGATTAAAGTGTTTACATGAGTTGTTGTTTGAATGTTCCTTTCATGATCTCGATCATTGCATCATTGCATTATTGCCACGCTATCCACATTTCCTTCAGTGTTTTATGTAATTTACGGTGTTTCATTCTGAATTTGTCGAATTTAACTGCAGTTTGGCACTTGCTGTGAGGCGATTGTGCTACTCACTGTGCCACAGTGATGCCCTCATTATACCATTAATTAAATTATATAATAAATTATATAATGAATTATAATAACAAATTAAGAAATTACAATGACAACTTTACAGTTTAGTATATTTACCTCTGGCCCACCACCCTCAATCAAGTTTAGTTTTTGGCCCTTTATGAGAAGGTTTAGGCACCCCTGATGTAAATGTACATGTAAATGAAAAAAATCAAGCTTTATCCATATCTATTTCTCATATGTCTCTAAAATCTTTTGATTTTGTTGCTTCACAGCAAGAAAGTCACTGGTTTGAGCCTTCTGTGTAGAGTTTGCATGTTCTCCCCATGTTGGCGTGGGTTTCCTCCGTGTGCTCCAGTTTCTCCCAGTCCAAAGACATGTGCTAGAGGGGAACTGGGTAAACTAAATTGTCTGAAGTGTATGTGTGTGAATGAAAATATATGGGTGTTCCCCAGTGACGGGTTGCAGCTGGAAGGGCATCCTCTGCATAAAACATATGCTGGATAAGTTGGCGGTTCATTCCACTGTGGTGACCCCTGATTAATAAAAGGAGTATAAATGAATGAATAAAAAATGTTGTCTTGAGACTGAGCAAAGCACAGTCTCACCCACACACACACATACACACACACAAAAAGAGGAATAACAAACAAAACCACCATTTTAAATGCTGTCTCATCCTTCAAAGTCTAAAATGAAACTGATTAAAATCTGCCGTAGTGTCCTTCATTTTCTTGTTCCCGAACCCAGGGCTCTGTCAGATCACTCCGTGACCCATTCGCATTATTATTCTTATCATTTAAGGCCTGGTAGGATTAGCGAAATCATCCCTTTTTCATGTGATCGCTGCCAACCGGAGCCGAGCGTTTCATGTCTGATGCCGTTTTTCAGCTTCTGTTTGGGTGTTGCGCCTTTGGTCTGTGTATTCGGGTGGTCTGTGATGAGGTTCAACCCCCAACAAAAAATAAAAAAGACTGGATATGTCTGCGCTTGGATGAATAATTACAGAGGTCTGATCTCTGCTGTTGTGACAGCCTTAGATTCAGACTCCGTAAACTTGTTTTCTCCATGTCCTAACATAATATTCTCTTTTCTTTCGGTCAGAATCCAGCTACTCCCCCACATATTCAAAGTTTTACGCTGTCAGTGTTGGTTCATTGCTCGAATGCAGTTTCTCCTGTGATGTGCTCTTGAGTGTTTAACACCATGCAAGTCATTTGTGAAACACAAAAAGAAGACATTTCCAACACCGCAGGACTCTGGACACCCCTTACCCATCATTTGCGTGCATTTTCCTCTTTAGAAATGAGCCATACGGGTTCGAAAGGAGAAAAGTGTGAGTAAACGATGACAGATGTGTATCTTTAAAAGCTTAAGCAACGGATAAACCAGATAAGCGCCGATCGTTTTAATGAACGGGCATCTATCGTAACAGATCAAGTCATCTTTGTGGGAGGCGGATCATCCATCAGGCAATTAGGGAAGTATGTAAATGAACATCAATATGTGCATATGAATCAAATCTAATTATGGCTGCTGCCAAAGCACTTATGAGATATGACAAAAATAATAATCGTGGAGCACGTTTGCGATTGTGATTTTGCGAAGTGTCCGTCTTAATTACAAGTGGGATGAGTTATTAAAGACAATTACACCCTGTAATGCGAGGGCTGGTACTCGTGGGACTGATCATTTAATCTTCTGTCTGCATAATACTCTTAAAGATACTGTATAAATGTTGTTGACTCTACTAAAGCAAAGTAATACCATTGTTTTTGCAGATATTTTAGAAACATACTAAGTGAACATGCTTGTTTATCTGAAAAACACTGCTTAAGTCAGTTATTCTCCGAATGTCTGTCTTTGTTTTGATCTCTTAAAACCAGCCCACTGCCAGTTTACCCAATTATATTCCAGCACTCTGGGTTGCCTTGATGGAAAACGCACCATATTTTATTTCAGTCTTGAAGGCTGCCTCAATACATGCAGTGCAGTTTTGGTTTTGGGTCTCCAACAGCAGGCTAATATGCATGCATGGTCAAAAAACACTCTTATAATATGCATTTATTTTTACCTCATTATCCCAGCGACTCCTGTATGAATCGTTCAGCGATTCATTTGTTTCAAAACCCCTCATTAGTGTGATGCTAAACTGCGCTGATTGGACCGATGACCCAGTCTGTTGCGATTGGTTGACATCATTCAGCACAAGAGAATGCCCACCACGGCTTATCAATATTGAAGTAGTCATAGTGTGTGCGTGAGCATGTCTGCCAACATTCGTTTTTCCCGGGAGTCGACTGTATTTCAGACACCTCAGCCCCGAAACTAACCCCCCGGTCTCCCAGCATATTCCCAGCTCTTTTCTTAACCAGAAGTAAAAACAGCGACACACATGCAGTATTAGTGCACACAGCGGCAAAAGCTGAACCATTATGAAACAGGACCGCCGCGTGTGTGTAGGAGAGCTGATGTAGCCTTAGCAATGACAAACAGCAGTGAAACGCCGCTCACAAACGCATTTTAATCCGTAAACAAAGCGGCACGTGCCGCGTTTACAACGTGCTTTTAGACGCGATATGAGAATATAAGTCAACCAGATACACTACAAGCGGTTACAAGTTACAAAACACAATTAAATACATAATTTACAAGCTACAGAAAACAATGAGGCGACCGTTTTAATCGCACTTACTCACTTGTTGGATAGCAGGCCAGATTCCCTGTCAGGCCACCAGGAAACGTCCCGGTGCTCTGAATCCTTCATTGTAAGCGTGTAGATTTCAGAAGCACTCCTCAGAGGGAACACAGCACAAGGCTGTTGTTTGTGGGCGGGGTTGGGGGTTTCGAATCTCCCGGGGCTGCGCGCGCACAAATGGGCGGGGCTTATGTTTCGTGTTCACGTCATGCCGAAACGGCTAAAGACTCATAAGCAAGGCGATATGTTTGAGGAACTATGAGTCGACTCTTTTATGGTTGAATCAACAGTTTTAAACACTGTGCACTTTCAGATTTAAGCCTCAGCTGGACGTTTCACTTCACTTAGAGCTGTGTTACACACTGCATCCAAGCTCATTTTCAAAAACCCATAATAGGGGCTCTTTAAAAAAAACACATTAGTTGGTTAGCAAATAAAAATATTACAAACATAGATTGTAACACCGTGTCCTAACAACCTGCAATACAACAAGATTCCAGTGAACTGTTTGTACATTACACAACCCGACAAAAAATAAATTAAATACAGGCATTCAGCAGCACAGAATAGTGCACTCACTGCACTCCAACGAAATGGTGAGGTTTGGTATGTAATCAATACATATTAAACCTCTCTAACATTATTTAAAGTACATGTTAAGTGAGTGATATTTTACTTGAGTCACAGTCCCAGCGTTCTTTTCCAATGTTTCAAATGTCCGCTGCTGCTTTCAGAACGGTGGTAAATGTCACGTAAAACGTTATTCAAATTCACACCAACATTTAACGCTGAAAAAAGCACCATACCAAACATAATAGACATTTGCTGATGACGCAACCATGCTAACACAGGGTCAGAGCATCCAAACAGGGCTAATTCAATATCTGGACTAAGGTTTTCTTCTAAAATATTTGAATTAAACTGAAAAATATTCTTCCAAAACTCAGAGATCTTAGGGCAAAACCAAAAAGTATGAGCATACGTTCCCTCTGAACTCTTGCATCTGTCACATAACAAAATTTTTATTTAGTTTAGTTTTGGTATAATGTAGCCTATGTACCACTTTAAACTGTATGAGTTGTAATCTTGCGTTGATATGTTTGTGAAGTCTTGAGAGAATTCCTCTGTGAATTTAAGCATCTCAGTGAATCTCTTTAAGAAATCCCAGGACGAAGCCACGATCACGCTGCACTTTCTGCCCCATAGACTTCCATTCATAACCATGCGAATGCGACAGACCGGAAACGCGAGTGAGAGCCAGAAATTTTGCAGTTTGCTGCATTGGAAAGCTAGCAACATTGCTCCAATATGACAACGAATATACTGTATGACAGTCAATATATCATGCATCCCTTGGACAAATAATATTTTTGGAAGACTGATGGAAGTTCAAGGCCGCACAGTGGCTAAGTGCTTAGCACTGTCGCCTTACAGCAAGAAGGTAGCTGCTTCGAGTCCTGGCTTTGTGGAGTTTTCAGTTTGGCACTTTTACTTTCATTCAGGAACATTTCATGCATGCCCCTGTGACAAACGAGATATTGGAGGTGTCTTAATTTATTTCTGTTTAGTTTGATTATGACTTTATTCAAAGACTATAGAATACACGAGACGTGTCACTTGTATGTTTTGAAATGGGAAAAATGTAACAGTTAATATGTCAAATGAAGCTCCGCCTACTAGTACAAGAGCCAATCATCGATCGATATAGACTGACATTTCTCCGGGTGACCAGATGTGTGCTTTCAAGACAGTTTTTCTGGTCAACAAACACACTGGAATCTCAGCGAATACTTGCTTCACAGACATAAGAAATATATCCACATAAAGCTTAAATCTGTCCTTTTAAAAGAACCAAGTGCACTTAAAAAACAAAAGTTTTTGCGTTTTGTAATCTGTATAAAACGAACGCGAGGTATAGGTACAGTTTAAAACTAGATTAAAGACACATCTCTCTGCATTAGCATACACATAAAACACAAATGCTTTGGAATCCAAATCCTCTAAAGGATTGTTAGTCTGCATTATCTAGGGCAACCGGAGCCGGGAACACTTCCCAAAAGACATTATAGTTTGAACGGCATCTGTGCTTATGTTAGTCTCTTTATTATTATTCCTGAGGTTTTCATAATCCTGGACCAGGCCGTATCCTGAGCAGATGCTGTGGTGGTCATGGAGGGGTGAAGAGCATGAGACCAATCCCTGTAAGACCTCAGTGACAGATGAGTCCTCGCATTGTTCCCGAAGGGCCAGCCTGTTCACCAGCCGGTGACCTACCTGCGGTTCTCCGTGATGGACGTCCAGCATTCTCCAGCCTCCGGCGCCTAGACTGCAGCTCTGCACAAGACCTCTGGCCATAGGAGAAATGGTCATGCCCAACTGAGCCTGGATTCTCTCCAGGTTTTTTAATTCTTCACTTTCGCCAATTGGTGAAAAGTTGTTTCCTCGCCGTTGTCGCCACTGGCTTGCATGGTTTGGGACTTATAGAGCTGCGCATCGATGGATTAATCTTCAGTGTTTGGACTCTCAGCAGTGAATATTAAACCACACTTAACTGAACTGAACTGAACTGAATTTCAACTCTGAAAACTGGACTGACACCGTTTCAATTAACTATAAACTTCTATGTGAAGCTGCTTTGACACAATCTACATTGTAAAAGCGCTATATAAATAAATTGAATGAAATTGAATACAGTCCGTCCTGTCAAACGCACGTCACATGACGGCAGCAACCTCTCATATTCCCACAAATGTGTAAACAAAGAGTCGCTGTCATTTCTGGAGGAGATTCACCATCAAGACTAAGTGGTGAATTACTTCAGAAGAGCAGCACGATCAGACGATCATTATCCAGAGGATGATCATGTGTAACACTGCCATAAATGAGGTTGGTGTCGTGATCTCGTTCTTTTCAAATTAGCTCAGGCAACCTGAAAATATGCAGATTTTGTTTTATTCGGACGTTTAGAAATTAAACTTATGGGACAGTTGTTTATTTTTTTTATTAGTGATTCCAAATATGTAAAGTAATTGTAAGCTTGGCTAACAGTTTTGGAGAATTTGATGTTTCCCCATTCAGACTGAATGCCTGAGCATACTGCCTGAGAGGCATTTCAAAAATGGCCGCTGAGTGAATTGACTTGCCTTAAGGGGACTTTCGTCAGATTAATGTAATCAAAAGTCGCTGTTTACATGGTAGACTCTTAATCAGAGTATTGTCCTAATCGTATTAAAATCAGATTGTTGGTGTCTATGTAAACGTACTCACTGCTTGCAATATACATTTTTCAATTAGACAAGCACCACAAAGCTGCATTTTTACAGCATTAAGCCTGTCCGCCATAGAGTTTCCACCACATTTCTGAGGAGATCCCTGCCAAGGAGAGCTCCATTTGTTTTATTCACAACCTTTCCCACCTCGCCCTCCACAAATCATTGAAGAAAAAAAAAAGAGGTGTAAAGTAAACCTCCATCATGGGAGGGGAAAGTACCTTTTAAGATGTGACAAAGCCTCTGCTAATGGGGGTTATCCATCCTGGGCTTTCAAAATGTCACATTCCAGCCTTGTTCATTTGCATAACCTCTAAAGCGTCCCTGGAAGCGAGAGTGCATTGATTTAGTCGCAGCCTTACAAGCTACTTGCCTTGTTGACACAGGCAACTCCATCAGAGTTAAGGCAGTCGCTAATCTACTGAGCGTGACTAGCGCACAGATACTTCAGCCGCATGCGTCCGTCTAACGCTCGCGGTAAATATCAATAGCTCATGATTGTGTGCTTTCTGAGTGGCTGTGAGCAGTAAATTAACATGCCAGCTGATTATGGGCATTGATATCTCTCGACGCTACTGGTTTGGGGCGCTGGATATTGCGAAAGTCACTCAGTCAGATATATTTCTGTCCATGAATTTCAGATTGGTAATGCAGTCTTGGAAAACATTCAACATCCCGTGTAGCTTCTTATCTGGCAAATTCTTAATTAAGACAATTAGCCTTGTTTGGTCCTGTAATGAGAATTCTTTGTTTTTAAATGGCTGGTTTGAAAAAAAGCTGTCAAACATTTGAACACTGGCTTTAGGCTACCTGCACTCAACTGGAAACGTCATTAGGAAATCTGTCATTAGTGGTCATCTCTTAAAGCAACAGCTTTGCAAGAAAAATCACATTAACATCAGTCATTGCCGCTTTTTACATGGTTGTTTTTGTCATTATTTACATATTTTTTTATTTTATGTTATGTTGCGTTCATTCATTCACTTGATCTATCTATCTATCTATCTATCTATCTATCTATCTATCTATCTATCTATCTATCTATCTATCTATCTATCTATCTATCTATCTATCTATCTATCTATCTATCTACATTAAAATCTACATTAATTTCCCCTTAATTTTGACCTTAAAATGGCTTTTCAAAAATTTAAAACTGCTTTTATTCTAGCCTAAATAAAATAAATCAGACTTTCTCCAGAAGAAAAAAAAATATTATAAGCCATACTCTGAACATTTCTTAT
>CAIGQQ010006261.1:0-13217 GCA_903798035.1 Danio albolineatus | reverse complement strand
GCATGCTGTAAAATATCAAAGACAGAGGAAAAGCCAGTCATTCCGATTACGCATTTCCTTTTCCTGAGTCACACACCACACCGAATTTGTCCTCCTATTTGTTTAAGAACATTCCAACATGACATTTTGACTCGGTGGTCTGTTACAATTTTTCTTTGCTGATTTTTCTAATGACATTTTGAATGCAGCTTTGTAATGTATACATAGAGACCTTGATGTTTCAGCCATCTTTAGATTATCAGATTATGAGATTTGGACTCCTAAAATCTTGTCATGTCATGGACAATCACCACTTCACATCATTAGCAATACAGTATGCATTGTGTTATCAGGAAGACAGAATTGCTGGAAACAATTGTGTAACAAACAATCATGAAAACAGAAGTGTTGTTGCCACAGGTCTACCTTTCATCCAGTACACACAGAGTTCCACCAAAACTTTTCTCTCTCTTTCGTTTAACCATGTTTTAAAGCTACTGTATGTGCGTTAGCTGTGGAGAGCAGACAATGAACTTTCTTTCACCAAGCCATGGTGAAGCATTCCAGATGGGGCGCCAGTTGATGTCCACTATTGACCTTATTCTCCATGTGCGAGCGGGCGCAGCCATTTGAGTCTTTTTGTCTCGAGACTTCCGGTCTCATTCACTTCCATTTTAAAAAACAGCTCGTTATGCTGCTTGATGTTGAAAACTGATGTTTTCTTATTACATTATTCTGCTTTTTCTGTATAGTAATGCAAACACTTGTTTGTAGAGTGTGTGGTTTGATCGTTTTCTGCCGTTTATTATTCCTAGTCATTTCTCCCATAGGTGACTGATTTGGAAGTTCAAAAACAATCGCAAAAACGAGCGACTTCAGCATTGAAGAATAAGGGCAATAACCCTATATTAGATTAAACGATTGTTTTGTTAAATTGATTGTGCCAATATTGGAATGAGATTTAGTTGCAACCAAAATTGTTTTATTATGTCATTACATTTTAAACATAGTTCATAACTGTTAATGAAGTATCTTCTATGAATGTAAGTAAAATGAATGGAATTTAAACGCACTACATCTGTCATGTTTTCAAATGAGCATCAGTTTCATCCCTTCAGTTTTATTTACAAATCCTCTGCTGTGGGTTTCCCACTTTGTCGCAATTATTTTCTTTATTACTTTTAAAACTGTAAACTGGGTCAATATATTATGTTGCAGGGTTATTTACTGATATTACATAATTATGATGGCTTGAGAAAGCCAACATATCCAACGTAAACTTATTACTATTCTGATCTCTATCAATCTCCTCCTATGGCTTTAAAGCTACAATTGACAAAATTGGCAGTTAGCTGGGAAATAGGCTAGATTTATTCTGTATCTTTTCCAACTGGTCCAACTTTCGGTTTTATGAAAACTCACTTGGAAAACTCTGAAAAATCACATTGACTTAACATTGGATTAAACTGTGATGCATCGTAACTCCAGTCCACACCTTAAAAGATTGTCAAGCTGTGTAAATCTAAATGTTAACTAGGGTGTAAGTTGTACCCCTGGAGTGCAAGAGTGTACCCAACTTGCATATTGATTCACAATGGTGAAGAAACCAATAGATTGCCACTTTAGAGGACCCAAATTAACATCCTTTTGCTGCAACGTCATAGAGACATCAGGGTTGATTTTATATCATTCATATTGCCAAGAAGCTTTGATGTATCATCACTCTAAGCTGTCCATCAACTCTATAGCAACAAAACAGTGATATCTCAGAACATCAGAAAGGTGGATATGCACATTGAAATGCAGAGATATCGATGGTTCACACGAGTTGTCATAACGGAGATTCATTCTGAAACGAATCACTCCCTCCGTGAGAAACGAAAGCAGGAGAGGGGGTGTGTTCAGGACATGGATTAGATCAAATTTAATTACATACATTTCCCTGCGCGCAAAAACATGCTTCTGTGCAGTCACTTATGTGGCTGTATATCGTCACTGGTGGGACACTAAGGCACTCGGCTTGCTGCCTCGTACAAACGCACGCCTTACACCAGAGCCGATATTGCAGAATATTGCACTGCTATCAGCCAATCAGAATCAAGAACCAGACAGAACTGTTTTACAAATGTATATGTGTATATATCTTGGGGTCCGTGTGGCCAGTCCTCCACTGCACCTTGTTCTCATATTCATTTCAAAGGAGCGCTATCCTGTACTAAAATAAAGGCTCTATTGACACATTTCTTCCAATAGACAACAATAGCGAAGGCGACATCTAATGTAAATATGCATGGCTATAATTTGCTAGAAATACTTACCAAATATTAATGTTTGATCAAACATGTAAATGAGGTTTGTCTATTAAAAAGCCAGAGTACCCTAGCAACTGCCTAGCAACCAATCATAACAAACTAGCAACCACCTAGCAATGCCTTAGCTACACCTTAGCAACCACTTAGTTTCAACTGCTATTTTCCTTCCCATTTGAGGCTCACCGCAGTCTCTCTGGCTTTCTCAAGCCAACGTAAAAATTTGTCAGCGAACTTTAGCTTCGAGTTGATCTTTGATAATGGTCATTTAAATTAGATTTGGGAAAGCTGCAGCTGTGTATTTATTTAAAACATTGGAGAAAGTCCACAGAGGAATCATTTTAGGTTCCACAATAAAGCTTTCAGTGAACAGTTTTTAAAGTTTTTTTTTAATGTAAAAATAATTGTAATAATACAAAGAACCTTTTTCCTCTGCAGAAAACCTGTGGAATAAAAAGTTTCCATTTATTTTATTCCATTTTCCGTTTATGTGCTTTGTGAAATCCTTGATGCAAATAAAGGTAGTAGGGAAGTATAAAATGATATGGCTATAATGCTCTGGACTAAGCCTAGCTGTAAGTACACTCTCAGAAATAAAGGTACAGGAGCTGTCACTGGGGCAGTGCCTTTTAAAAGATACATATTTGTACCCAAACAGTCCACAGTCGTACATAAAAGGTGCATATTAGTTCCCAAATGTACCTAAAAAGTACCTTTGAGGTGACATTATGGACCCTTCGGGTACAAAAATGTATCTTTTGAAAAGGTACTGCCCCAGTGACAGCTCCTGTAGCTTTATTTCTGAAAGTGAACCTAAAATGTGATTTTAAAATATGGTCATTTTAAAATGAATTTAAACTTTTTATATTTATTTTTTCTTTAGTGTATCTGCTGGCGTGGCAGTACAGTAGCTCAGTGGTTAGCACTGTCGCCTCACAGCAAGAAGGCCGCTGAGTCCCGGCAGTGTCAGTTGGGATTTCTGTGTGGAGTTTGGTTGTTTTCCTCATGTTGCCGTGGGTTTCCTCTGGGTGCTCCGGTTTCCCGCCACAGTCCAGAGACATGCGCTATCCGCTTGTTAAGTGTGGCGTCACGCGAAGGGGCTTCTGGGTCAAAGCACTCTATCAGACTGTATGAGGCGACTCATCAAATAGTGATAATAATATTAACAAAGCGCTGTAATACTTTGAAAATCACGATCGCATTATATATGTAAACGCCTAGTGTCCAATGGGCAGACTAGATGTTTATAAATTGTAAAAAGTTTGGTATTTGTGATGCTGGAAGCCCAGAGGCTGTTGTGTACACTATGATTGTAAGTAAAATTCACTGATGGGACTAAAAAAGGGGTCATAAACAAACATTTTCTCCATTCAAATGAGTAGTGGCTTGGACCCGGAAACAGTATTCCATACGTCACAAATACGTCACCACTTAACAAGCGGATAGGTGAATTGTATTAAACTGGCCGTAGTGTATGGATTAGTGCGAATGCAAGAGTGTATGGGTGTTTCCCTGTACTGGAAGGGCATCTGCTGCATAAAACATATGCTGGAATAGTGGGTGATTCATTCCACTGTGGTGACCCCTGATAAATAAGATACTAAGCTGAAGGAAAATGAATGAATGTATCTACAGTATTGGCTTTATTCTTTTACTTACAGTAAGTGCAAGCACAACCGTTAGAACCTATTTGTCTGGAGACTTTCGGTTTTTATTTATTGTCATAAACACAACCGTTCGTAGAGCAAGCAGTTTGACTGTTTACTGTTGTTTGTCATTTCTACTCATTTCCCTCATAGGCAAACAAATGGGAAGTTCTAAACTATCATGGAAAAGAGCACACTTCCACATTACAGAATAAGGTGAGTACTTTTTTCTAACACATTGAAAAATAATGTAAGAGTATTTACCCTCAACATCAAGGCACCGGGGTGGCGTATCTGACCAGATGAGGTTATACATGCATTCCAGAAGTTCAGGCCCCTCCAACTTGTATCCAGGAAAACACTGGTAGTGGACAACAGTTCCAACAGGCACAGAGAACTTAGTTTCCGAGATGTTCATGTAACTGTGTGGCGGTATCAGCGGCCGCAGACAGCCTGAGGACACACGAAACCCTTGTCAGATATAAAATCAGAACGGGCTCTTATGACATTGCAGAAAATTGTGTTGCTGAATAATTGAATCATAGTCAGTAACAGGCTAGATTTGTTTTGAATAACTTCCCGAAAATATGATGTGCATCAAACCTTGACAGGTCGGCTGATTATCCCATGTCCCATCGGCCTGACAGACTGATTCCATAGTTTCTGTGTCAGGATATCGGATCTGAAATCCCTCATGACAGCTAATAATAAGGCTGTCGCCAGGCCTGTATGTCTTATTTGCGACATCAGCGTCCTCGATGAATGGAGGAAGACAATCTTTGAAAGACAGAATAGCTTAGTAAGCGCATTTTTATACACCAATACAGATGAAGATGTACAATTATTGAAAAGGTTAGGTCATCTGAAAATAAAAAGTCTGTAATTTATTACTCATCCTTATGTTATTCCAATCTCCAGAGATTAATCTTCAGCAACACAAATTAAGATACTTTCGATTAAATCTGAGAGCTCCCTCATCCTCCACAGAGAGCAACGGTCACAAAAAAATAAAAACATTGTATGTGACATCAGCGGTTTAATTTTAATCATACAAAGCTCCGAGGACACTTGTGCACCAAACCAAATGTAAAAAGGGATTGGTCACTCTTCATTGTTGCAGAAAGGTTACTTTTAAAAGTAATATATTACAATCTTCAAACACAAAAATAATAATAACTAAAGGGCTTTTCACACTACTGAAATAGTTAACCCTGGGTCATCCTAAACCAAAGTCCCTTTAGACAAGTCATTTTACACGGTGGCCATCTTTGAAATGCATCTCAGGCCGTATGCTCAGGCAATATGTCTGAACGGGAAAACATCAAATTCTCTAAAACTGTTTGCCAAGCTTACGATTAAATTACATATTTTGGAATCACCAATAAAATTAAACAGTAATTGTCTCACAAGTTTTGTTTCTAAACGTTTGAATCAAACAAAATCAGCATTTTTTCAGGGTGCCCAAACTAATGCACGTGCACACTCAAAAGGAACCAACCTCCATTTATGGTAGTGTTTTGACGTTATCATCCTCTAAACCAGTGTTTCTCAACTGGTGGGTCACGACCCAAAAGTGGGTTGCGGGAATTTTTTTAATGGGTCGCGGAGTGCTTGGTCAAAAAAACTAAAAAATAATAATTATTTATTTTGCTTATACCAGACTTTTATTTTGAAAGGTGCGCACGACAACAGTTCAGTTTAGTTCGGTAACTGAACATTTCTCTACCCTAACTGCTGTTTACAGTATTTGTCATTTTTACTTTGTAATATTTCTATAATTTGATATATTTTGTTAAATGTCAGCAATAAAATATTGTTTATTTGTAAGTCTTGCTGATTTTCTTATGATTTATCGGTCACTACTTGTGTATGTTAACAAACAAATTAATTATAATTTCTAAAATTATAGTTCCTAAAAAATTGGGACACGGCTTGATGACCATGTAAAAATGTGGGTCCCGTGGCCAAACCAGTTGAGAACCACTGCTCTAAACAATGTCTCGTCCAATCACGCTGGTCTTCTGAAGTAATTCACAGTTTGGTCTTGATGGCGAATCTCCTCCAGAAATGACAGCGACTCTTTGTTTACAAGTTTGTGGGTGTTTGTGTAGTTGCTGTCATATGATGTGCGTTTGACAGGACGGACTGTACCTCGCGTTCCTTTCATACAGATTACAAAACCTGAAAACGTTTGTTTTCAAGTGAAGTTACTTCAATAAAAGGTACAGATGTCAGGCTTTATGTGGATATATTTCTTATGTCTGTGAAGCAAGTATTCGCTGAGATTCCAGAGTGTTTGTCGACCACAAAAAACTGTCGAAAAACCACACGTCTGGTCTGAGCTTCTCACCCGGAGAGACGCCAGTCTAGAGGGCTTGATGTTTGGCTCCTGCCATATTGACTGTTACACTTTTCCCCATTTTACACCATAAAAGTGACATGTCTTGTGTTTTCTATAGTCTTTATCTAAACCCCGGATAAAAGAAGTCCTAGGTAATCTGTAATTACGTTTCACACTACTCATTCTATACCTGGGGTTAACGATTAATCCTGTATATTCATTAACAGACATTTCACACTGTACATTCCTAAACCCTGGGTTAACATTCTCATTTGCATATTTGCAATGTCACTGTCTGATTGGACAAACAGCATGGCATTTACATGGCCCATCTTCTTGTCAGTTACGAAGAAATATCGATATGTAGGTCTTTCGCTAAGCCTTTGGAGATGTGCAAAGCAAAGAAAACAAAGACTAAAGTACAAATGAAGGAAAACAAGGAGCAAAGTATGACATCTCACCATCTCCTGATCCAGTTTACTCACTTTCCATCCTAATATTTCTTTCTTTTCTCTCACCAGCTGCTGTAAACGTGATGTGCATGTCTTGTTACTGTCATCATATGACTCTCACTGCTCAGTTTCTGATTGGCTGTTTGATACCAAGCATTCAGCAGCAACAAACACTACTTCGTTTCACACTAAACAAATAGCTCCGCGATGCAGGATTAAAAACACAATTGCAGTGCTAACCCTGGGTAAAACAGTGTCCTAACAACACTTTTAAATTACAGGTGTAAAACGTGTTTATCCAGGGTTAAAAGCGGCGTTTAGAACAACAATAACCCAGGGTTAAGAGAAAACAATTGGGAACAAAGTCATTTTTATAGTTCGTGTGGCTTCTTATGATTAATGATTAAACCACTGAAGTCACATAGAATGTTTTGACCATGCTTTTGGATCCTTTTCCGCATCCCGGGACTGTTGCTGTTGAAAGCTCCTGGAGTTACTTTAAAATATTTCACTTTGTGTTCAGATGAACTGAGGTCTCAGGGAATTGGAATGACATGAGGCTGATATTAATAACAAAATTTTCATTTTTGGGTGAGCTCATCCATTAGTACGGAGTAGACCTCACCTTCTGAAAGGCACACTGGTTTAAGGCTTGGTTTCCAGCCTAACGATCCATTATGGAAGCGCGTGCAGATAATCTTGGCTGGCCCCTTTAAACTATAACCATCCGTACATGAGAACCTGGCCACTGAGTTCTCAAAAAACTTCCCAATGCTTGGAGTTCTGATCCCATGCTCTGGAAAACCAGGATCCTTGCAGATCTGCTCCTCTGAAAGTGGACAAGAAACAACCAATATCATGCATTTCAAGCATAGACAATATCTTAGAATTTTGCAAATATCAGAGTTTAATCTGGACTTCAGTATATTATTATGCATTCATATATGCGTCAAAGACAAGGTGTCATATTTTGGTGTCTGCCGTCTAATGAAGTGTAGAAAAGTGATTGTATATATAGAAAAAAATTTAACTGCAAGTAAAACTAAAATGATTTATTTATATTAGTGCTGCACAATCTATCGTTTGAGCATTGATATCGCAATGTGTGTCCGCAATAGTCACATCGCAAGTAATGCAATGTTGAGTTAGGATTATAGATAACCAGCATTACAGGTCAAAACACTTGAGATTTGTGGAGACTCTGCAGTATTTGAGCACAGCAGAGTGAAAGTTAATTATCTACATGTGTTTTAAAGGCCTGTGACTATGTAAGCCTTTTAATAGAGCATAAAGAAGTTTAATAAAGACTCATTTTATTGAACAATGTATATGACGAAGACTATGCATTATTCATTCACATCTGATTATTCAATTTCTTTAACCAAATACTGTTAGAATCTCCCAAGAAAACCATAAATCAGTTTATTTCACGTTAATATTTGCTCCATTGTGTATATTTATGACTGCATTTTGTTTATTATACTGCTCTGTAAAAAAAATCTTTATTTTCTGCAGCTGGGGTGCCAGAAAAAAAAAGTTAAATAATGGCTGTTAAATTACAGAAATTTACAGTAAAATAACGGGTATTAAATTACAGAAATTTGACAGAAATTTAAATTTAAGGAAATTTCTGTAATTTAATATCCATTATTTTATAGTATATTTCTGTAATTTAACGGACATTATTTTACTTATTTTCAGGCACCCTAGCTATCGAAAATAAACTGTAAAATTATGGATTTTTTTACAGTGTGTATATAATAAATTGCATAAAAATACATTTATATTTCACGCCCTTATAAAACCATCCCAATCAATCTAAAGTCTTTGCAAAAATGAGTCATCTTAGTATATTATATATAGCTGAGAAAAAAAATATCACAATGTCAAATTTTTTCAGTATCGTGCAGCCCTAATTTATATTATGATTTATATTGATAAAACACTGAAACTATTATAAAGCACTCTTCTCCAAATTATTTTTAAAGTTTACGTAGAAGACAAACAGGAAATATTGTTATAAAACTTAAAACTATTTTTAGACATACTTATTTGGCTCTTTTAGGCTAAATTATTATTTTTTTTTTTAGTATAAATAAAGAAACGTCTTTAGGTCTGTTTGTTCTAAAAATACAAAATGAGTTACAATGTTCTGTATAAATATTTATTTATTCTTTTTTTTAACTTGTGTTGTGATTTGGAAGTTAATGTACTGTAAACCTCTCTATTCTGACTAAAAATGACCACTTTATTTAAACAGTGTGGCAATTGTTTATTCAGTTTATACCAGTTTAGTCATTTGTCACGCATTAAATGTGGAAATGCATAATTCTTTCATTGTATATGCTAGTTTTGTTATAATCCTTTATACAACATATTTAAGTGTCACACTTTTATTTTTAGATGTTCTTATGTTACTATTTTATGTTTAGGGCTATTTGCATGTGCATAATTAATTAATTCGGTAAATGCATGTAACAATTGTAACAAGAACATCTTAGAATTAAAATAAAGTGTTACTCAGGAGGGTGATGAGCTTATGATAGTGATGACACTCGCACTAATTTATGCAGGGTAAAACTGTTACAACTCTGACACTTTCCAACATCACTCCATCAACACATCCCTTTACTTCTACACGAGTAAACACTTTTTTTTGCTGAGACTTTTTTATTCCTTACATAAACGTCACCTTCATAAAATGTTATTACAGTATCGCCAGTTTAGGGCCGGCATGATGATGTCTGGAGTTTTACGAGAATGTTTGTTTCTTGTTTTGAATATTCTGCTTTGTCATTGTAACCCCTTGTTCGTTAGAAAGAAAATAAAGAAAAAAGACTTTAATGTTAAATTACTTTTAATAATTTCCCAAAGAGGGATATCAAACCATCAACAACACGGCCATTACATCATGACCAAAGGTTGTTCAATATGTGGTATAAACAGAAAATCAGCTTCGTCATGGCATTTAATGACTGCTATCATGGCATAAATGAACATGTTAACATTTAAATGAAAATCATAATAGGCTATTTCGCTACTTTTAGTGCCCCCGTTACATCACAAATATCCCCCCATCATCATGCTCACCACTGCTCTCTCTCTTATACCCTCAACGCAGATTTCTTACCTACTGTGTTAACCGGGAAGGCGGTGACCAGTAAAGGAGGGTGGAGGAGGATGATGGAGAGAATAATCTGCCCGCAGACAGGATGTCCAAACGCAGATTTCGTGCCTTCTTTATCACCATGATGAAACATCTTTCACTGAACAAAATTCATCGGGTCACAATGCTCTGAAATGACGATGACAACGACAAAAAAAGCTAGGTAAAGCGTGAAAATATGAACTCTATTGGGATTGCATCAAGGATTTTCAGCCCTGCAGAATCTCCTCGCCGACGCGCAGTACATGATGACCAGTAAATCCCCATATCAATTGGTAAATACCAGAATAGTATTTTCGGGAACGCGCGCATCGCATATCCGCCACGCATTATTTGGCATTATTCGGCAGATCAGGAGAAGGCTCGTGAAACATAACGATGCTCAGTACGATGATCAGTATGATGATGAAAAATGCGTCATATGCGTCACTGCTCTACCTTACCCGATTGAGAACTACAGTAGTCTAATGACGCTGCAGGCTACCCAGCAAGCAATAGCCGTCATTTCACCGGCTAGGTGAAGTATAGACCAGATCTAGTCCGGCTACGTGTAACCCAAATTTAGCCCGAATAATCTTAAATTTGGTTGCATGCAGTTTTTTGTAAAATAAAGCGTATGATATGAATGATACTCCATCATGTAAGCAAAGTCAATAACGTTTATGAGGTTCCTGCAAGTAATAGCCATAGTTTCACTTTCTCGGTGAAGTATAGACCCAATCTAGTCCGGCTATGTGTAACCCATCTCTAGCCCAAAAAAACTTAAATTTGATTACCTGTCTTTTTTTGGCAAAATACCTCGTGATATTTATGATATTCCTTTAAGTAAGGAAAGTAAATAGCATTTATAACGTGTTTGGGTTTTTAAAAATATATGTAATTTTTATAGCCTGATCGTAGCCGTGATTTAGCTCGCCATCAGGCCGGCTATTTATAGTGATAGTCTAAACTGATTCACTGTTGTATTTGGCGGTGCAGCGCGTGCAATGGTTAATACATCACGTCCGCATTATGAGTACTACATCCACAAATTTTGTTCTATTTGTAGCCATAATTTAGCTTTGAGTTAGATGGGCTTTACTCACCTCGCAAAATTGACATAAAAATGTAATTGTAGACTTACTGCCTTTTTATTTTGAGTTGAAAATGAATATGGTATAATATATCTTATATCTTACGGTAGAACAAGCCAGATCTAATCAGTTAAGCAAGATTGACGCAGCTCCGTACTCCACACAATAGATGGCGCTATTGCGCATTTGTCAAGTCGGTTGAAATGGACCAGCAAATCAAGAGGAAGAAGGCTGTTGTTGTTTGAAATTTGTAGCGAGTGCTCTGCAAGGTAAGTGTAATCTGCTTTAATATCATGTTGTTTGCCAATGTTTTATTATATGTGCATGTTTTAACATATGCACAGGCACCCTTCACTCCGTAAATCTTAGACTAAAATGTGAGGGAATGTTACAACCTTTTAAACATGCAAAATTAAACATTTATTAAGCAAAGTTCGTTGATTAACTGCATTTATTTTGTACATTGTGATTCGTCTTCATTAAATTCATGAAGGCAATGAAAAACTCTGTCAAGAGATGAAACTTCTGCAGTTCTAGCTTTTAAGAAAAGTGTTAGATTGTGATTTCATAACAAAAGAGACTAATTTTAAACACAAACACCGATTTAATTCTGTTTTTAGTAAGGGTAATTTGTGCAGAAACTAATTGAAGCATTATTTGACAAGCTAGCCTCGTGTAATCCTTTACTGTAATTGCTGCTACAGGGTTATTGATTTAGATTTAATAAATAAACTTTACTATTTTATGGAATAATTTTTTTTGTAATATTAGTAACTATTTTGACTTGTCACAGTAAAATCAAGTATAAAGTAAGCTGTTAATAATTATTATAATGCTTCTCTAATATTTGTTAACTTTGTTTTTGTCCACAGATATTTGAGTGTGGCTATGTGAAATGAGCAGTCTAGCAGGTATGAGTTGCTCAAACATTTTAGACTAAAACATTTACACTACGGCCACATTTGCTGGTTTCCCTGTCCATATGCAGATTGCCTATGTACATTCACAAGCTGGAAAAAGCTTTCAAGTCCCATCAAACACACAGAATGGAAATTTTAAACAATATTTATGCATTATCCATATTATCCAACTGCTGTTGACAAAAAAAACATTGAATATAACACATTAATACTAAAATAGTTAAAATAATGGAATAAATAATTGAATTAAAATAGTAAATGTGTAAATAAGTAATCAGCCTTATGCTGTAAACCTGTGACTAATGTTATTTTTTGTTTTTTGTTTTTAACCATCAAGCGTGATTGTGTCCTGAAGACCAACCTCATTTGAAGAGTCCGTGCATCTACCTCAATGAAGACTTGTAAAAGAGTATGTGCTGCCCTCGTTTCATAAATGTATTTGTAAAACTCACAGTCACAAGACTGAGTTTAGAACACATCTCAGTATTTTTTCCTTTTTCTCCAGGACTGAAAGTGCAGAGGCTGAATCTCATTTGGGCTGAGGATGCTGGTTCTGAGGACAGACCCACAGATGTTAGTGTAGAAGTTCTGCAGAACCTGCTGAGTGTCACATATGGATTGGATGGACTTTTTGGGTTCATGACATGTACACTTAAAGGGTTTGTTCAACCAGAAATTAAAACGTTTATTTATTCATGTCGTTCCAAACATGGATTTGTTTTTGGAGTATAAATTAAGATACTTTAGTGAAATCTAAGAGCTTTCTCATTCTCTATAGACAGCAATGGTCCCAACTTGTTTAAAGTCCAGAGAAATACCTAAAACATCCTCAAAACAGACCGCATGCTTTCAGTTGTTCAATCAGAATATTATCAAGCTACAAAAATAATTTTGAGTGCACATAAAGCAAAAAGAACAGCCTTTGAGTTTTTTTCTTCTGTTGAACACAAGATATTTTGAAGAAAGCCGAATACCTGTAACCATTGATCTCCATTGTATGTTTTTTACAGGTTTTCAGCTTTCTTCAAAATATCTTCCGTGTTCAACAGGAAAAAAATCAGCTTTTATCTTGTTTGTTTTGTCATAACTAAAAATTTGATATTTATTTAGTATTTAATGTTTTTAATATTGTTATGTTGCTTTTAATAATAAAAGCTTGTGTTTAATCAGTTTGAATGGATTGCCTTTTTGAGAACCTGTTAATCAAAAATGTTGATATGTATTTGTGTATTTTTGTTGTTTAAACAGTCATTCATTAGCTGATATTTGGATGACTTGTTTAGGCTTGGGCTATGGTTAGACGTCTATTAGATTTTCACTGACAGCCCAAA
>CAIGQQ010006260.1:0-18524 GCA_903798035.1 Danio albolineatus | reverse complement strand
CCCATGTTGACTGCATCATCCACAGACCGGTTTGCTCTGTAGGCAAACTGCAGGGGGTCCAGCAAAGGTCCGGTGATGTCTTTCAGATATGCTAGAACCAGTCTTTCAAATGACTTCATGACCACAGATGTTAAGGCGACAGGTCTGTAGTCGTTGAGCCCGGTGATCTTTTGTTTCTTCTGGATTGGGATGATGGTGGAGCGTTTGAAGCAGGCTGGAACTATGCGCTGTTCCAGTGATCTGTTGAAGATCTGCGAGAAAATGGGGGCCAGCTGGTCAGCACAGGTTCTCAGACAGGCTGGTGAGACACCGTCTGGGCCTGGCGCTTTCCTTCTCTTCTGCTTACTGAAGACCTGACGCACATTATCCTCACTGATCTGAAGATCAGGGGGGGAGAGGGAGATGGCTGTAGGTGTTGATGGCTGTGTAGAAAGATGGTCAGGGCGGTTGTGGCTGGAGGTGGATAGAGGTGTTAATTGCTGTGTAGAGGGTGTCTGGTCGAAGGTGTCGAATCTGCAGTAGAACGTGTTCAGGTCGTTAGCGAGAAGTTTACTGCCATCGATACTGGGGGGAGATGACTTGTAATTCGTGATGGTTCGCAGACCAGTCCACACTGATGCAGGGTCGTTAGCAGAAAACTGGTTTTCCAGCTTTTTTGCATAGTTCTTTTTAGCTAGACCAATCTCCTTTGTTAAAATGTTCCTGGTCTTGTTGTAGAGAATCCTGTCCCCACTCCTGTAGGCATCCTCTTTGACCTGACGAAGCTGTCTAAGTTTTGGTGTGAACCATGGTTTATCATTGTTAAATGATAAGTAGGTCCTGGTTGGGATGCATAACTCCTCACAGAAACTAATGTATGATGTTACAGTCTCTGTGAGCTCATCCAGGTCAGTGGTTGCAGCTTCGAAAACACTCCAGTCAGTGCATTCAAAACAAGCTTGTAAGGCCTGCTCTGTGTCGTTGGTCCATCTCTTAACAGTCCTTAATACTGGCTTAGTAGTTTTAAGTTTTTGCCTGTAAGTTGGTATAAGATGAACCAGGCAGTGATCGGAGAGTCCTAGAGCTGCTCTGGCCACGGAGCGATATGCATCTTTTATTGTTGTGTAGCAATGGTCCAGAATGTTATTGTCTCTGGTAGGGCATGTAATGTGCTGTCTGAATTTGGGCAGCTCATGTGTGAGTTTTGCCTGGTTAAAGTCCCCAAGAATGATAAAAACAGAGTCTAGGTGTTTTTGTTCTGTCTCTGTGATTAAATCAGCCAGCAGTGAAAGAGCAGTACTCATGGTCGCGTGCGGTGGGATGTAAACACTGGCCAGGATAAACGAGGAAAACTCCCGCGGCGAGTAGAACGGTTTGCAGTTAATGAAAAGCACTTCCACGTCAGGACAGCACATCTTCTTTAACACAGTTACATCCGTACACCACCTCCTGTTAATGTAAAAATCTTCTGGTCTAAAAGGTCTTCTGTCAGACCTGGGCCCTGACCATTAACCCAAAGAATATGAACCCATAATATTCCAGAAAAAACCCAGAGGTCAGGGAAAGAAACATAGTTTCACCCTTGGTACGACAAAGGTTGAACCTGTCACAAGCTACACATACCTTGGGTTGAAGATAAGTGCTAATGGAAAATTAAATCTGGCTGTGAATGAACTGAAAGAGAAAGCGAGAAGGGCCTTTTACGCCATTAAAAAATCAACACAAATAGAAATCCCAGTTCGAATCTGGCTCAAAATTTTCCAGTCAGTGATTGAACCAATAGTGCTATATGGGAGTGAAGTGTGGGGTCCTCTCCTCAGTCACGAGTTTGATAAGTGGGATAAGAATCCAGTTGAAAGCCTACATGCAGAGTTCTGTAGGAGCATCCTCAGAGTACAGAGGAACACTCCCAGCAATGCATGCAGGGCAGAATTAGGCCAGTACCCTCTACTCATGTGCATTGAGAAACGAGCCGTCAAATTTTGGAAACACATTAAAATGAGTGACCCCAACTCTTATCATTTTAAAGCTCTCAAAAACCAAGAAATGGATATTGAAAAAAGCCCTCTGATTTAGATGGTCCTGAAGCTCCAAACACAACCCAACACAACGAATATGACTAACAGCAGGAAGCATCAGGACACGGATATGCTCATCCACAAAATTAAGCCCAATCAAATGATAAACGCACGCAAAGAAGAGTATCTGATTTACTGGAGTGAAGCAGCAGGAAAACAGAGTAAACTTCAGTGTTATTTAGACCTAAACAGAGATTATACCACAGCAGCATATCTGAGTGCAGTAAAGAACAGTAAATTAAGAACAACAATGACCAAGTACAGACTGAGTGCTCACAGTCTGACTGTAGAGACGGGCCGATACAGACAGAACTGGCAACCCAGAGAGAGCCGCATCTGCCCACACTGTGCCCTGGCAGAGGTGGAGACGGAGGAACGTTTCCTCACCCGCTGCACAAACTATGAGCACATCCGAGAAACATTCTACCCCAAACTACAGAGCATTTACCCACAATTCACGGAGCTAGACAATAAAACACAGCTTCAGTATTTACTGGGGGAAAAACTGACTGTATTTCTCTAGCGGCACAATACATTAATGCCTGTCACAAAGAAAGAGAGGAGACCAATAAAAACATCAGTGATGCGCTTGCAAAAACACAAACACACACACACACACACACACACACACACACACACACACACACACATCTAAATGATTATAATTGAATCATTGTAAATATCCTGATTATTACTGTTTAAATTTATTTATTACTGTTTTATCCTACAATGTTGATTGTTAAATGTACAGTTTTTTTTCTGATCTATTACTATTTTTATTGATATAAATGAATAATATGATATATATGAATGATATAATATATTGAATAATAATATGATATTAAATAACATGATATATTGAATAATAATATGATACATATGAATGATATGACTTATTAAATAATAATATAATATACATAATAATAAAATCATATATTAAATAATAATATGATATATTGGATAATAATATATGTATATATCTTTATTTATTTTTTTTCTTCTACTATTTACTGTTTTTTTTTATTATTATTACATATGCATGTTCTTTTATTTTTGTAAAATTTATAACTGCTTTGGCAATACATTTGTAATAATTGTCATGCCAATCAAGCAACTATTGAATTTAATTGAATTGAATTGAGAGAGAGAGAGAGAGAGAGAAAGAGAGAGAGAGAGAAAGAGAGAGAGAGAGAGAGAGAGAGAGAGAGAGACCAAAATACACCAATTTGCTGAATGTGCCAAAACTCACACAGCAACTATTGCAAATAAAGCTGAAGACCTTTGAGTTTTGCATTTCAATGTTTACCAAAAGCCCACATTGTAAGATCCAGTAAATTCCATCCAGCTTTTACGGTAAAACAAGAAAAGATAAACATTCTTTTTTTAATGTGAGATAAGAAGGATCATAAGGCCATCTAGTAGACAACAACAATTAAAGCCGAGCAAATACACAGTTCAATTCCTTTCTGTTGTTGTTGTTGTTGTTTTTTATCAGTATCTGTTTTATCAGATTTCTCAATCCTAATGGACATTTTGCAATGACAGTTACAGATGAATTTTGAAATGGCTACTGTTGCAGTGTAGAATCTTGAAGGAGTTGCAAATCTTCATTCTTGTTAATATCTAATTTAATATAATGTATTAAGTATTTGGTTGATTTGATTCAAGAAGAACACGAGTCAATGAAAAAAAAAACTGTATTACAGAATTAAGCTGCAGAGTTCAAAGGTGAACGCTGCACTTATTTCGTCAACTGCCTGTGCTTTCCTGTTCATGTGTTACTTAAAAATGACTCAAGAGATCTCAGTTTTCTATGATAATCTTTCTATGGTAATATGAATTGCAATAACAATTTTTAAACAGGAAATATTGCCTGACCACAGAGAGCTGTGGTGTAAGAACTTCTTTTGACTTTGGTAAATGATTAACTTGCTGATCCCCAGAACAGCAAGAGGTTCAGAAACAGACCAACAAAAAGGCTACTTGTGATCTGAGCTCAAAATGAGAGTTTCTGTAAAACTCCTGGGCTTCGTTGTCTGGTTGTTGTGCTTAAATTCTGGCCAGTGTAAAGGCAAGTATAACTTTTAGTCCATTTAATTAGACTGAATTTACATTTAATATAAATGTTATATTGTACAGTGTGCACACAGAATGTTTTGAAAGTGCATAAATATGGCAGTTAAGTCTTTGTGTAAAGTGTGGTGTTTATTTGTGCAGATTGTTATCGAGATGACATTAAATATCCAAATGTAGAACCAGTTTCAGAAGCTTCATATGGTGATGGACAAACAGTGAAAGTGACTTGCCAGACAGGTTTTACTGGCATGTACAGATTAAAGTGTGAAAATGGAAAATGGAGTGAAAACATTGCGCGAGCATGTGCAAGTAAGAAAGAAATCATTCTGATTGTTTTATTTTATTGTATCTTATTTTATTTTTAGTTTTGACGTGGAGTGTGGGGATGGTTATTTATCAAATGTCATTATGCTGAGTAAAACTTGTTTGATGTTAATAGAGAAAAAGTGCAGTCACCCAGGGGACGCAGTAAACGGTGATTTTAAACTTTCAGTGGGGACGGAATTTGTATATGGAACAACGGTGGTGTATACTTGCAAAAAAGGGTAAACATGTTTTATGCTTTAATTTCTATTACATGACATAAACACTGACATCTTATCAACATTCCTTGAACTTGTAAAGAGTTGAAAACGTTGTGACAGGTATGAAATGACAAGCAGAATTAATCAGCGTACCTGCAGATCTCAAGGATGGGACAATGCTGTCCCCGAGTGTGAAGGTACGCTTTTTTCTCACTATTTTCTTTTGTTTTCTCAGTCATACACTTATGTTTGTCACATAAACTACTAAAGAGAATTTACAGATTTGTTTTATTGAGCAACTGATTTCTATTTTAATTTCTTGTCTAGCGGTGAAATGTCCAGCCATTCACACAGACAGAGATGTGATTGCATCGGGCAACACGGAGGAGGGGAATTATGGTGAAGTTATTCATTTTGAGTGTGAATCTTCTGAGAAAAAGATAAATGGAAGTAGAGACATTCACTGCACAGAGACGGGCGACTGGAGTGCCCCGGTTCCAAAGTGCATAGGTTCATTCACTTTTGCTCCATTTGATTTATATTTGTTTTTTAGATCACGTTTTTGTGCTTCAACTTTAATTATGTTGTTCCTTTATTTATTTGTTTAACTCAGAGATAACATGCACAGCGCCTGCTATACCAAATGGAGAAGTTATTGATTTGATGCCAGAATACCAGAAAGACGCCACATTAAAATACAGATGCTTCCCAAACTTCAAGGCTAGAGATGCATTTCCCAGATGTGCCTCACATGGCTGGACTCTGAACCCTGAATGTGATGGTAATTTAACACTGTTACAAAAAAACTTAAAATAACACTGAATCTGAATCATTGGTTTATATTTATTGAAAAGTAAATATTTGTTTGATTTTAGTCTAACTTTTAACTTTACGGCAGAGCTTGATGAATGCAGTCAGCACACCAATGTTTGAACAAGTAGACAAAATGTAATAATATTATTTCATTTTTGAACATTTCTGGATAGCAATTTAGTAAATTTAGCAAAAGAAAAAGTTCTTAAAACATTTAAAACATGTTTCTGCTTTGTAAGTGACAACAAATTGTATTTATAAGTTTTTTTTATTATTACTATACAACTAAACATGCCTTCTACAGCTGTAACTTGTGAGCTTACATCAAACTATGAGGTGAAAAGGATCTTCCCAGAGGGGAAAACTATTTTCAAAGCTGGAGAAAGCGTGACAATAACCTGCACTGAAAAAACTTGGTTTAGCTCAAAAGAAACCAGCAAATCGTTTACATGTCAAGAGAATGGGAAGTGGGACTATAATCCTGTTTGTGAAGGTAAGATTACAGAGAAACATTTCTGGATTTGGTTATGACATTAGTGGATGCTACTAAAAGATCTCAAATCTTGTTTCAGTGATTACGTGTGAACCTCCATCACATGACCAGCATGTGTATACCTCCTTCTGGGTGACTTGGAAACTGGACGAAACCAAATATTACGAGTGTGATAGGGGGTATTATAAAAAGGCAGAAATGGCCACATGCACACGAGATGGACTGACACCAAAACCACTGTGTGTTGGTATGTCCTGCTGTTAAATTTCACAAGTTGTTCAAATGATTCTTCAGCAAATTTGACTTACTATGATTTGTTTTGCAGAAATCGTCTGTGCAGCACCTGATCTGCCAAATGCAAAAATCACAAGAGGTCAGAAATCAAAGTACAATCTCAATGCAGCAATAGAATATAAATGTCAACCTGGATTTGAACCACAGGGCACTGTAAAAATCACCTGTATATCCCAGGGCCAATGGTCAGGCATACGGCAATGCACTGGTATGTTGCAAGTTTTCAACTTTTTTTATTTCTCATTTGCAGGAAATAATTCAAATTAATATGATGAAAATTTGTTTTACAGGAACGTGTGGAAGACCTAATATCCCAAATGCAAAAATTGAAGGAGTTCTAACACAAAGTTACAGTACTGCATCAACACTACGATATAAATGTAATCCTGGATTTGAACCTGAAGAAACTGTTGAAATCACTTGTGATCCCCAAGCTCAATGGACAGGTTTAAAGGAATGCACTGGTTTGTAAGATTACTGCCATTAATTCCACTGGAATTCAGCATGACTTTTTCAATATTCAATCAAATAATTGTATATTGCTCAAAAACATATAAAACAAGAAATGTCTTGAAATGGTTTCCTTGCAGAAAAGCAAGATTGCAATAGTCTACAAGTGAAAAATGGGTTTAGTAAACCCTTAAACAAGACAGAAATTCTTTACTCCTGCAACAAGGGTTACAAACCGTTCACTGGGGAATGGTGGAGCTCAGTGACGTGCAACAAAGGCTCTGATGTTTCTCTGTGCATCCGTGAGTTTTATTATTCTCAGTCTCGGGTTTGAAACAGTCAATAATGTACTCAAAGGTTGTCTGTCATCTGTCTTTACAGGGGAGGAAGAATGTGGTGCTTTGCCCACTGTTCAGAATGGAAAACTAAAACCTAAAGATCAAGAAACCGCTGAAGTTGTGTGTGATCCAGGATTCATATCAAATCCACCTTCTATAAAGTGTATCAGAGGTACATGGGAAACACCAACCTGTAATGGTGAGCTTTACAAAACAATAAGTTCATATATAAAATTAATAGAATTAAGTAATATAAAGTCTTACTGAAACTCTTCTTTTTTTCAGCGGGTGTGTGGTGTGGCATTCCTCCAAAAGTTGAAAATGCACTCATAACATCCAAACCTAAATTATTTTATATTGATGAATCTAGCGTTACATATGCATGTCGAAAACCGTTCTCAATGAAAGGGCAAAGTACAGTTTCCTGCCGCAATGGAAAATGGGAAGAAACACCAGTATGTGAAGGTGAGATTTTGGTTTTGAGATTAATAAATACAAATATGTTGAAGATAAAGAAAAAAATATATATTTTGAAACAAATTTAAATATATTAATGAGATACATTTGAAACCATTGATCTGACTCCACACAAGCCTCATCGTATATTTTCTTCATACAGGCATTATATCATAAATAATGTGGATTTTATGTTTAAATTTTTATCTTTCATTGAGCCTCTCAAACCTTTGGGAGGTGAAGTGATGGTTTACATTCATAGTGCAGAAGAAAATCAAATCTATGGACAACATTTACCTGTAATTGGAGTTTTCTTCTTTTTTTTAGCCAGTGACCACTGTGACCCTCCTCCAAAAGTTAAAAATGCAGACCTAACATCCAAAGAAGAAGACTTTTATATAGATGGATCTAGCGTGACATATAAATGTCGAAGCCCGTTCTCAATCAAAGGGGAAAATACAGTTTCCTGCCGCCTTGGCATTTGGGAAGAAACACCAACATGTGAAGGTGAGGTTTTAATCAGTGATGATAACCAGAAATCGTTGTGATCGTTATGAAAATAACTGCTAAATGAATTTTACTGAAGACCAATGGGAAAAAAATTGAGTTGTCCCTTTTTGTTGACCTGCTAAGTTGTTTTAATTGTCATATGCATTTTAAATAGATTTATATCATTCTGTATTTAACCAAATTATACCAATATCAAATCAATCCCACAGGGCTATATATTTGTCTCTCACAAAAATGTCTTCTCACCTGCTCAAAGCTGATACAGAAGAGGGTTGAATTATTTGTCAAAAAATGTCATGTTAATCCTCAATGAAACTGCTAAATTTAAATAGATCTAAATGCGATCTAAATATATACATGATGATAGCAAAACACTACTAAACACACACAAATTCATTTAAACATTAAAGAGTTCATTCCAATCATTTTCTCTGTACATATTTTCTTCCTAGGAAATTTGGACATTTTGTCATAGTGCTAAATGCATTTTAGAATGACTATATATACATTTGCATATTTTTTATTTACTTCTCCCATTAGCAAAGTGTTCCAGGCCACATGAGAATTTTATGGAGCTGGAAAAAGATAAAGATGAGTACAACAATAAAGACATTCTGAAATACAAATGCTTGGAGCCGTACAATAAAATTCCAGGAGGAGAGTGGATCTGTGAAAATGGAAATTGGACTGGAAACTTTGTCTGCACAAGTGAGTCACTTAAAACTTGATGAAAATAAAGATTTACTGTAAGTCACATGTGCCTAGATCATACCTGTCAACCCTCCCATTTTTACAGTTCTATCCCGCTATCATCCCGTAAAGGTATTGTCCCGTATTTCTCCCGTATTTTCAGTCTTTCTCTGAAGGGTGACAATAAACATGAAAGAGCCGATCCTCCCTATACACAACCCATACCGCCGAACCACCAGGGGCTGCCCCTTGCTCTTAAATGTGAGTCAGTTGTGTGCTTTCGTTTTATTTAGGCATGAAACACTTTGAAACGAATATAAAAACGGCGGGATTCCCTTTCCTTTTCATTACAGGTGCCGACGCTCCTCCTATGCAATCCTCAAAACAGTCATAAAGCAGTGCGTGACTCTCAGCTGACGCGCTCCATAGTGATAAATAAACGCTGATTCCCAAACAAATTCTGTACATGCGATATGAAGCATAGCGAAAGTGGATATTGGGTTTTGGGTGCGTGTTTGAACAGACATATACATTCATTCATTTTCTTTTCAGCTTAGTCCCTTCATTAATTCAGGGTCACCACAGCGGAATGAACTGCCAACTTATCCAGAATTTGTTTGATGCAGCGGATGCCCTTCCAGCTGCAACCCATCTCTGGGAAACATCCATACATTCTCATTCACACACATACACAACAGACAATTTAGCCTACCCAATTCACCTGTACCGCATATCTTTGGACTGTGGGGGAAACCGGAGCACCCGGAGGAAACCCATGCAACCACGGGGAGAGCATGCAAACTCCACACAGAAGTGCCAAACTGACCCAGCCGGGGTTCGAACCAGCAACCTTCTTGTTGTGAGGGGACAGCACTTCCTACTGCGCCACCGTGTCACCCAGACATATACACATAATTAATAATAATAACATCTAAAGATGTCGATCTTGATGTTTTTTTTTTTCTTCAAACACAACTAATGTTGTCCTAAATGAGCATAAAATGTTAGGAAAGCAATCGAATGCTTTAATTATGGCGTTAGATGTGTGCATTTTAAAGGGTCACCTCTGTTATTTAATGTAATCAAACAAACAAAAAAATCATTGCTCTTCATTCAGAATGTGTAAGTTATACAGTGAGAAAAAGATTAATGAGATTTGATAACTTGATTCTATTTCTTTATAATAGCTAATTATCCCTTATTATGGTGGGCGTATCCCTTATTTTTTACATCCCAATGTTGACAGGTATGGCCTAGATCCAAACATCAGGAATGGTGGTGAATAATGAATACAACCCATGTATACTAAATGGTCACAAATAAGTGATAAGTCTATTAAGATAAAATTTATAAAATGGATTAAAATGTGTCTGATGTTGTTATTTGTGTAGGTGACATCTGCCCACCACCTCCTTATATTGAAAATGGAAGTTATATTAGTAGGAATCCAGATGATAAAATCCCTACTGAGGTAACTTATGAATGCCAGGCTTACTATGAGTTGAGTGAGAGAAAGCAATATTACAGATGTGAAAACGGGAGATGGGAAACCCCTCCGAAATGTCAGAGTGAGTCGTTCTTCTCCAGATGATTAAATCACTCGAACAATGAAGTGAATTTTGAAATTTATGTTTCATCAGTTTTATTTTGTGTCTGTCACAGAGCCTTGTGTATTTACACCAGAAATTCTTGAAGCACACAACATGCGACCTGATCAACGCACAGTCTATTTAAAGCATAATCATTATGATTACTATTATTGCAAGGATGGATGGACTGACGTTAGGACAGGATACCACTATCAGAAAGTGACCTGTTTTGATGTAAAGTCGGACATTAGATCATGTGAGTAGATGTGTTTGTGTATTATCAAGGCTCCATGAATTAGCTATATGAATTAGGTCATCAGATGTGCCTGTGGCTGATCCACAGTCTACTTACCAATCTGATAATATTGAGGCTCATTTAAGAGGCTTCTTTTGTTGAGGTTTGAATTCATGCAGGATCAGTCATTAATTGCAGATATTCCTTTAAATCATCCTTATCGGTCAGATAAACATGGTTATAATTGATGGATCTGTTCATTAAAGAATCCAAAACTTCCCGCACCCCAGATTAATCCAGGGTATCCATGTCTTTAGTCGAGAACAAATTTGTGCATGTTTACATTTTTGATTAAAACATTCCAGGATTTTTCTGTGATATAATGAATTACAGTGGGGACCAATGGGCTGAAGCAGGAAGGATCTAAGCAGGCGCTTTGACTAGCTGCATATTAGTGATTACATTTAATCAAATGTAATCATTTAAATCATTTAATCAGTTTCTGTTAAATGAACTTTCACTTATTCTTTTCACAATCTTGTCATTTTTTTATTTACACTAAAACCTTTTGCGTTGGGTGGGGGTGCTTGCATTTTCAGTGTCATTTTACAATGCATTAAACACATTTTGCATTATTAAGATTAATTATTAATCAGTTAATTTCTTCATCTAAATATAGTTAAAGGTGTAGTAGGTGATCTCCCAAAAATGCTAACGTTAGCATAATAGCATTGTTCAAAGTCAATTAAATAGTGCTAATGTTGTTTTGTAGTCATTCCTAGACGCTATTTCAGACTGAGTATTCAAATTAGAGTGGGAGCATGTCACAGGCTGTCACTGTTCATAAATAAACTAATGTGTCAATATAAACCAAACTTCACCTCGGTAAAGCTGGTTAGGTGGAAGAGCACTATTTACTTATGTTTTGTTATTCAACTAAAATGAGTGCTATCCTGCCCTCATTTTACATTACACTTACATTACCAAGACAACGAGTGACTTACATTTTATTTTCAATTGACCGCTAATGATGTACATCGCTTGTTTTCATCTCCTTTTACACTTGAACAATTAAATGAATGCTTGGGTCTATTTAACGTATATATTATCAACGCTGTAAAAGGTTCTCCATGAACTTTACAATAGTCAATCTTTTGTGGTGGCTAAAAACATCTTTATACCCATTCATAAAAAAACACAATCTGCATAAGCTTTGCGTGACTAAGATAGTTTTAAAACATACCTGTCTAAAAGGAATACTTCAGCCTTCAGATCGTGGTTTTGAACTGCATAACGTCATATTCCTAAAGCATCCAAAAGTAACTCCAATATTGATGCAGGATTTAGAAAAGTTTTGATTCTGCATTTTTGGCAGAAGCCCTTTCAAAAACAATCTTCATTTTCATGGATACAAGGCCATGTTTCAGAAAGAGGTTCAGGTTGCTGGGTTTACCTGATGTCACTCTCAGTCAGTTGTAGATGGCTATGCATTACGTTAAGAGGGTGTGCAGAAATACAAATTTAAATTTGTACCTATTTTTAGTCTTATGCCTTACCCAAAATATAAAAATACAAATAAATACATTTAGATCATTTATTTTAATAATTACAATCAGAATGTAAAGAGACTTTCAACAAGCACAACAAAAATAGTTTCTGAAGACAATCACCTACTGCTCCTTTAATTATTGTTAGTTTAAACAAACGTATGCTGGGATCTTTTGATAATTGATGCCTAGATGTTATAGACACTTTCAATCAATTTAATGTGCCCGAGCTGAATAAAACATTACCCTCACCAAAACTACTGTTATATTACATTACACGTGTACAATAAGTGTTTTGACTAAGAAACATGACATCGGACATCGCCAGGTTAGTTTACAATGAACCAATCAACATTTTTAATTCCACAATAAAATCTGTATTTTGTGTTATAAAATGTTTAGTTATTAGCTATTTGTGCTCAAGTTTTATTGATATTATTAAAATGTGTGGTTTTGCATTTCTTCAGGTCAGAAATAAACATATTGAGAACAATCATGGGTGAAACACTGAGGTATGAAACTTTTAAATGTTGTAATGACATTGTGAACCACATTTAATTCACAACAGAATATTTTCTTTTAAAAATGGTAAATTTGAATAGGATAAAAATCTTGTAAAAATGCAGTAGCAAGTGTAAAGCAAGCTATGTAAGTAAAGTGAGGAAAACCTACATTAACATGCATTATCCTGTTACTCGGCATTTATTAGATTTCTGATGAAGAGCTGATGATTCCTCAGATGAATAAAGATGGACAGACATGCTGCAGCTGGAGGAACACACACACACACACACACAAACAAACACACACACTCTCGCTTGATACTTCAATCTGCTACTTCAATTACAGTAATATGACATTGCGTTGACAATGCTTGAGATTAAAGCTTATATTCAAACTTTTACAGTGATTGTGGTCTCTTTTTACATTCGACTCCATTTCCTCATTTTATTTGGTAAATTAAAAGTGTGTGGAGAAAGTTTGTGTATTTTTACACAAAAGGCACAAGATTGGGTGGGATTATTTTTGTCAACCATATTATTTACCAATGGTTTAAAAAAATTATTAAATTGATGCTTAAAAATATGGCCTTGTTTTTAATGTAGAAACGAGGATTGAAAATTTTGAAAGCCCCACATTTAAACAAAAATATTAGAAATTCTTTTAGATATTTCCGCTACATTCTTTCTCCCATGGCAGCATGCCACACCAAAATTAACTTCAAAACCTTCAGTTGTTGCTGTTTTTTTATAGCAGGTTATAGTTGCACCAAATCATATAAAAAGGTAAGTGAATTATAATAAAGCAGACAAAAAGATTTCTGTAATCGTACAAATGCTGTGAATTATTTGTTTTAAACCTTTGTTATACATACTGACAGAAGTACCTGACTAGATTTCAGTTATGATAGTAACACGACGAAACTCCTTTCAAGAACACAGTTCCCATAATTATAATTTATTTATAGATAAAAGTCTATGGTTCTGCATACAATTACTTTATCCTCCTTGAGTTTATAGCTGTTTCACTTTACTTCAGGACGCACTAATGTCCTTATATAGGCCTATTGGAGCCATTCATAAATATTTCTAGTAAATCTAAAAAATATTGCTTGTTACATAAACAACCGGATAATGAAATGATAATGTTAAATCAATGTAACCCTGTGACATTCTCTATCCATTGTGTGGTATGATTTCCCATGATAAAGCCAGTCTAATAAGATTCAGCTAAAATTAGCTCAGCGAATCACCAAGGCTGAAGGGATCAACACATTTATTATTGCATTTTCAGATGAGTTTGTTGAAGTATTTCTCAAAGAAGAGAACGACAGACACAGGATGTTGACGAAGTTGACAGGCAGCTATATAGTTTAGCTATTTGGGATGTTGGAAGTTGAGTTAAATTATGTCTTGAGTAGGGATACTCCAATCAGAATTTTTGCAGCCGATACCAATTCCTTGTCATGGTATTATTTTAGCGGTGTGCTTTGGGTCATTGTTCTGCTGGAAGATGAACCGTCGCCCAAGTCTGAGGTCAAAGGCATTTTGGAGCAGGTTTTCATTCAGGATGTCTCTGTACATTGCTGAATTTATCTTTCTCTATATCCTGACTAGTCTTCCAGTTCCTGCTGCCGAAAAACATTGGTATTATGTAAAAATGGTATTAGCCTGGTGATGAGCGGTGCCTGGTTTTCTTCAAACGTTCAATTTTAGTCTCATCAGAACAGAACAATCCTGTCTTGGAGGTCTACAGACAATTCCTTTGTCTTCATGCTTGGTTTGCGCTTTGACATGCACTGTCAACCCTGGGACCTTATATACACAGGTGTATGTCTTTTCAAATCATGTCCAGTCAACTGAATTTACCACAGGTGAACTCCAATTAAGCTGCTGAAACATCTCAAGAATGATCTGTGGAAGAAGAATGTACCTGAGCTCAATTTAGAGCATCACGGCAAAGGCTGTGAATGCTTATGTACATGTTATTTTTAATAAATTTGCAACAATTAAAAAAAAAAAAAGTTTTTTTTTTTTTTTACAATTGTCATTATAGAGTATTGTGTATAGAATTTTGAGGAAATAAATTAACTTAATCCATTTTAGAATAAGCCTGTAACATAAAAAAATGTGGAAAAAGTGAAGAGCTATAAATACTTTCCGGATACACTGTAATGGTCAGAAGCAGCTTTACAAAAGAAAATAGGTAAAACAGATTTAAAAAAATGTTACAAAATGTTACAAAAAAAATGACTAATAATGCAATCATTGCTCATGTGTTGTAGCATGCTGATGCATAGCCCGGGTGCATCTTTCTCTGCTTGTAAACTTGTAAACAAACACTTGCGATCAGTTCATGAGATCAGCTAGATCAACGAGTACCAAACGAGTCGTGAAATGTGATTAACGGCAAATACCGATCTTCGGCTGATCGATCGGGGCATCCCTAGTCTTGAGGTTTTTGAGGGGGAAAAAAACATTAAGGCTAGTTAGGTCTAAAATATTACTTCTGTCTTTGCTATAGCCCAGGTATAGCTTCTCAAAATCACAGCAGTGGTCTGGATGATCCGGTGTCCTGACATTTCATCCTACCCATCAAAATCTACCAGGGCTTATTGCACATGCGCACATTGATATTACGCTATTTTCTTCACGATGAACGATAGGCTCATCATTTTTCGCTGCCAGCGAGTTCATTTTTAATCTAAGGTAAGTTTTTGACTATTTTTTGACTATTGTTTGTATTAAATCATATTATATAGAACATTAAGTAGCCAGCTCCTTTGTGATAAATGTTATTTAAAAAAAGTGAGATTTCATGTTTGTTTTGCGACAAACGCTTAAAGACACAAAATAGACGTTGGATGTTGCATTTTACTTAAAAAAAGAAAAATATTTATTAAACATGCAAAAGGAGCACCATACAAATAAAAATAAAAACATTTAAACAAAAGTATAAATAGCGCAAGCAGAAATGTAACTGTAATAGAAAACAGAGGGATTTTTTTTTTAAAGGAATTATACACTCTCAGAAATAAAGGTACTTGAGCTGTCACTGGGGTGATACCTTTTATACTGTACAGGTATATATATAAGGTATACTGTACATTTGTATTTAAAAGGTGCATATTGGTACCTCAAAAGTATATATTAGTACCTAAAAACTTTAAGAGGAACACTTTTGTACTTTTTCGGTACTAATATGTACCCTTGAGTTATTAATATGCACCTTTCAGGTACAAATTGAAAAGGTACTACCCCAGTGACAGCTCGCGTACCTTTATTTCTGAGAGTGTACTCTACTGTATGTTTCACTCTTCAAATAAATGTCACGTTATCATGGAACTACAAAAAAAAAATATATATATATATATTAAATAGTCTCTGCTGTCTATTTTGGAGGGCATTTCTTTCTTGTCATCCTGTTCATTTTGAGGAAAAGCTGTTCCACAGGGCGCCTCAACACATCAATCAGCATGTACTACAGTGTTTTAAACCATATTATAGTACAGTAATTAAATTCATCTGTTAGGTAATACTATAGTTGTAGTAATATAAACAAATGACCCAATGCTGTAGTTTTCTACAAACATAGGGTATGTTATATTACAATACACCACACTTTACTGTAGAAAATTTTAAATCTTGATACATTTTTTAAAACTTGATTAAAGTCAACACTACAGTATGCTGGAGCATTCATTAACAAGGAGCTGTAAATACCATAACATATAGAGTAGGCTATAATTAATACATCACAGATACTTTTAGAAGTTTTCTTAACATTTAGTATAAAGTATATTGTACAATATACAGTGTACTAACGTATAAGTCAAGGATCGAGAATCAAAGGGAAGAATATTTATAACTCCTTTTTTACCCAGCTGATGGTGGGACTGTTATGTGTGCTCTGTAACTGCACTCTGTTTTAATGAGTGAGGAGGATGTCAGTTTCCAGAAACTTAACTACCTGTGTGACACTAGTGTGAGTGCACAAGATTATTTTTGGATGTGGAGATTTAACCAACAGTTGGAAGATCTGTGTAAAGGCCTCTCACCAGAGCTGGAAAAAAATCCTAGAGGAAACACTTATATTTATATTATTATTGTTACATCTATATTTCTAGGTGTATAATTAGAAATAAATGGTGAAGCAAACGGAGACACTGAATATAATTTATATTATACAATTATAAATATCATTTTAAAAAATTGGATAAAAAATATATATTAACTCTCCAGATTAATAGCATCAGCTTATATTAACATTATATTAAAAGTATTGCAGCATTACGAAAGCTTTTTTAGCCAGTGAAGGGTTATACAGTATAATTGTAATTCCTTCAGTTCAAGAGTATTCAAGATCAACATCAAGCACACAGGCAAGCGTTCAGACCATTTTCTGATAATACTGCCCTTGTGGATCTAATCGATCAAAATAATGATATGGGTAGAAGAGAGGTTGAGCTTTTTTTTACAGGTTTTTCAATGGCTAACAAGCATTGTGCAATACTGAAGCCACAAGTTCAAAATTGTTGACGCAATCAGCCAAACAGAAGTCTATGTGGATCAAACTGAGAATCATTTTTTGCTGATTTCGCACAAAATCCATGGAATAAACACAATTCTAAAACACTTTTCAAAGTAAAAACACTTTTTTCATTTCGAAACTGATAATTCATTCATTTTCTTTTCGGCTTAGTCCCTTTTTTAATCAGGAATCGCCGCGGTGGAAAGAACCGGTACCACATGTCTTTGGACTTGTGAGAGAAATCAGTGGAAACCCATGCCAACAAAGGGAGAACATGCAAACTCCACACACAAAAAATGCCAACTGACCCAGCTGGGGCTCTAACCAGTGACCTACTTGTTTTGAGGTGATTGTGCTACCCACTGCACCACTTTGACACCGAAACTGATAATAATAATGGTAAATTCCATGCCTTTTCTGCTGCAGTTAATTTAAAAAATAGAAAATATTACCAGAAAATGACAATCAAATCAAAATGACAATCATAGCTTAGAACCGACTTTGTTAGGAAATATGGATCAAAGAATAAAGGTTGGTAAGGAATAAGGGTGATAGATAGTGATGGAATGATCAATATAATGGCAGTAGGAATTTATGGAGGACAAACAAGAAGACCAAGAGCGCTGAACTCTGTTGAGGTAAGATCCACTGTGTTCTTGACCATGTAGTAAACCACAGGCTGTTACTGAGAGCCGAATGTGCACGGTTTCTACATCAACAGTATGGCAAAGCAGGTGAGATCAGCATCCCCTCATGATAAAACGGAACGTCATGGTTACTTCCGTAACCCACGTTCCCCGAAACTTACTAGTAGAATAATGAAAGCGCACGTATCTCCGGGTTAGGGAGCCTGGCGCAGCAAGCGTTTGCTGACACTGAGTCTAATTTTCTCCAGATTGATCGGGGTTACCCAATAATCTGGAGAAAACCGGCTCCACTCGAAGGTTATAAAACCTCGCGAATGTATTGGGTGTCGCCCAGCCCGCAGCTCTGCAGATATCTGTGAGAGAGGCGCTGCGTGCTAACGCCCAGGAAGAAGCGACACTTCTAGTAGAGTGCGCTCTCACATTTAGGGGGCGCGGCTCGCCTTGGCATTCATAAGCCAGCGCGATGGCATCCACTAACCAGTGGGCCAACCTCTGTTTTGATACGGCACTTCCCTTCTGCCGACCACCATAACAGATAAAGAGCTGTTCACAGGATCTTATGTTTTGCGTTCGTTCCACGTAAAGGCGCAAAGCGCGTACGGGACAAAGCAGTGAAAGGGCTGAGCCTGCCTCCTCCGAGGGCAGCGCTTGCAGGTTCACCACCTGATCTCTAAATGGGGTGGTAAGAACCTTGGGCACATAGACGGGCCGGGGTCTCAGGATAACGTGAGAGTAGGCCGGCCCGAATTCAAGGCACGATTCGCCGACCGAAAA